>OMPJ01008772.1:0-19083 GCA_900312935.1 Carapus acus | reverse complement strand
CTCTCAAACCCCCTCACATCCCCCGTATGTGTCCCTGTAATTAATTGGGCAATTAATATGTGTATTCTGGACACCCATGGACGAAGCCATCCTGGGGCTCCCTGGGAGAGACGAGTCAGACAGATAAATCAAAGCTCTGTGCATCTGTCCTTGCGTGCGCCAAATGCTTTCCCCTGTAACCCTCCTCTTCCCCAAGCTGGGCCCAAATGTGAGACCTTTTCATAGCCAATCAGGTCAAATCTTTGTTTCATCCTCCCTCCCAATGCACTTGACATTGACAAGATTAATTGCCTTGTGCAGTGGGCAAATGTGTTACCTTCTCGTGTAATACAGGTGTCAAAAGCGTGGCTCTCTGGAGCTCCTCTGCTGGAATTTTGAGAAAGGTAAGAGGAATAACCTATTCCACTTTCTTTAACAAAGGGTTAACACGTCCTCCCCACGCTGGTTAAATTGCAAAGGCAGTAAATCTTGTCATAAAATCTCAGCTGTGAGCCCCGCTGACCTGTAAATTCCTCTCTCCATGTATCGTTGCCACTGAGCTTCATCAGGTCAGGGCAAAACTGTAACTACATATCTCCATCACACTACTGTGTTTAACTACAGCTTTAAAGACACAGGCCATCAATATTTCCCATCTCTAGTACTTGAAACACAACGTCCGTGTGATTTTATTGGTTGTGCATCTACAATAGCGACTATGAAAATGAAATGGAGTCGTCCTGAGATGAACTTTTTTCATTTTCCAGTGTCAAAAATTTCAGCGTGTGCATGCAAATGGAGAATATGTTCAAAACGGTGAATCCCAAATGGTCAAAGAGAGGGCACATGAATAAATATTTGGAATCATACATCGTTATCACGTCACATATGGCTGTCAAACTATGAAACTTTTAAATAACACTTAATCTTTGAATTTCTGTAGTTATCGTGATAAATCTTATAATGGCATGTTAACAGTTCCATCATTTAGAATTTCAAGACATTAATAACCACATATTAACAATGTAAAGAAATTCATATAAGAATGTCTTGATATTGGAAATCAAAGACTACATTAAAACATTTACATCATTCAATGTGTTGAATTTTTCAAAAGAGGTGAAATATGCACTCACTTAATGTCCACTCCTGAGATATCGCTGTCAAATGTATTGCACACAAGCAAGGCAGTTTCAGGAGCTTTATGCTTTAAAACCATTCACGAGTTCTGACTTTGATTAGCTCGTTGACTGAGCTAACGTTGACACCACTGAAAGAATTTTTAACATGTATTTAAACATAACATTTAAAGGTACAACACACGGCTTAACTTCTCAACAAAGGTCATATAGACTTTTTCCCTGCTCCACTGAATTCCACAACAGAGTGACAAAATTTAACAAAATTCACTGTATAAAGCATTCAGAGGTGACCAAGAAAATTATTGCACCGATTTTTATCATTTTTAATGCATCACGCAAATCTGCTGCAACCTCCCACAGAGCACTTCTGGCAAGAATGGCGGTATTCTCACTGGGGACTCGTTACTTAATAATCTCACCCTGCAGGTGCTCTGCTGGAGGTCAACAGTCTGTTAGAATTGCGTGGCTGCTCATGTCAGACTCTCAATGGGGGCCAAAGAAAGCCACAACCATACGTAGTGTAATATAATCGTTCCGCCCCCCCGGGATCAATAATGTACTCCGTGAGTCTATCGGTCTGTCGGTCTGTCTGTCGTTCTCCTGTCTCCCACAAACCAAGCCAGGAGTCTTACTGCTGGCTTTGATCTGTGCAGACGCACTCTCTCACACAAATGAGCCTGACTCAAGTCTATCAGATATAATGCGAATATTACGTTGATGGTGTCGGCTAAATTACCCCTAAGATACTTTTGTTTTGTCTTGCAGAGGAGAGGCATCAAAATTCCGGTAACAGCATGCATTTAGTTTTCAGAGGACGGGAAGAGCATGACATGCCTTTCCAAAACCAAATTGGGTTAAATGACAAAAGCTATTAAGGACGCAATGAGGATACATATGTTGGGATTGAAATTGGATGAATGTTATTGTGTCTTATCTGACACTAATGTAATGACTGTGATGTACCTGCATAGTCTGTCACTGCAAGCTTAGCAGTGCCTTTGACTATTCACTGCTAAATTGTGTCTTTAAGGGCAGGGAATGAGTCTATAGACCTTCTTGGAGTCTTAAGGAAGTCCTGAAGTTGCTGGTCTTGGAGAAGGCCAGTGATCACGGACTGCCAAACATCCAGGTCTGGCTCCTCATCTGCACGCTCTGCTTAGATTCAGACATACCTACTTATTCTTTCTGCATTGCTGAATTCAACCTGTCTAACCACAATTGCTGATTATTCTATGCTTCTTTATGCCTGTATCTGTGCCTCTGTCTCTCTCCCTCTCTCTTTCAACGCAACCGGTCAAGGCAGATGGCGGCCCACCTGCAGTCTGTGTCTGCGCGAGGTTTCTCTCTATCAAAGGGGAGTTTGTTTCTGCCCACCTATGCCAAGTGCTTGTTAAGAGGGAAATGTTGGATCTCTGTAAATATAAATCTCAGAGTTTGACTTTCTAAATGTTGAGGAGCACTACATGCTCCATCCTAGAAAGCGCTGTGCGATAACTTTTGTTATGATTTGGCACTATACAAATACAATTTAATTGAATTTAATGTGAATGAAAGCACTGCATGAAATATGCTGCTCTGTAGGAGGAAGTGCGTCCTTAATGGCGCTATTGTCCTCACAAATATATGCAATCACAGTGGAACACACACACTTTTTGTGCTTTATGCCTGTGGAAAATGGAGGAGTGTATGGTGGGAAAGTGTGCAAAGAAAGTACAAAGACTACTTCCTCACCCTTAAAGACACAATTTTGCTATTAATAATGAATGGAACTACTATACTTGCGGTGACAGAGACGAGGCAGGCAAATATGGAAAATCTATCTGCATGTTTGGGCTTCGGGGCTGATACGCAGCTGCGCCAGTCACTCAATAGCAGGCATAAAATGAAAATGTAAACATTGCTTTCACGTCTAAGAATTGCATTTACAACCCTCAAATTCGACACAAACAAAATTGCACTTCAACAAGACATCACCGGGCCACATTTGACTGACCAGGCAGCTGTTGTGGACATAGTTTTGGGTCTTTGTCAACGAAAAACGAAAAGTGCGTCCGCACATTGACACCTTCACTGAAATTCTATTGCATAACTTGACTGAACATGTTCACCTGAGTGTGAAAGGTTGATTTTTTAAAATATTTTCTGCCGTGTAACTGAGGAACATAGCATAGAAGTGGACAACGATCATCATCTTACTCTCGTTTCATTTCATTGCATTTCATTCCATGTCCTGTTTGTGGATCGCACATCTCAGCTGCATCCTCATCATTGGGATGCAGAAGTGTTTGCAAAATCTGCAGAGGAGTGTCAGCACTGATGCACATACTACAAGCAAACTGCAATAAATGTACAGATTTTATGCAAGTTATCAAAACAATGGAGGCTAATTGCTCTGAATTGTCAATTAGCATCACCACTTACATCCGTTCAGTGGACCAGAAAAATGTTGACGATTAATGATCCCCAAAATGTGTACGATAAATATTCAACGCAGTCTGTCTGATGGATGATAAGGAGAAAAGGGAGAAAATACTGGGTATCCAATGATTGATGTGCTAACTTTTCTGATACAGACTGTCTACCATTGTGTTTGTATCTCCATGATTCGACTCACCTGACCTGAATGGCCACCAACACATTCCCCATCTCTGCTCCCGTACCATCATATTTATCCTGTTATCTCCTTGACATGTAGTTTAAGCATATCAATCGGCCTGCTGTCATTAAAACCCATCCAGGGGTGAACTATGAGGACAAATATTTATCCGAGATACCAAATACACTTTTTAGAGACAGAGACTGAAGGCAGTCAATCTAGCCCTAGGGTGTGTTACTAAATCACAAACTGTTCGCCATGTTATCAAAGATCATAACACTGCTCAAATCAGACGCAATAAATCACACATGCTCGTACATAACAGTGCCACAGCAGAGCCAATGCTATTCTAGAACAATCTCTTAGAGTGTCTGTGTTGCATAATTTATCTGAAGCATATCTATAGATGGTGCAGCCGTACTGCTCTGCCTCCTCTAGGGCTTGCAGGAGTTTCATCATCCCTGCACTTGCACAGCTCCTCCGTGTCTAATAGGAACAAACACTGAGCTGCAAATCAGTCAGAGGTGTGCATTTCCGAAGCATTAAACACAGATATTGTGCTACAGGAGGGTGCCTCAGTTGAATTGAAATTAATTGAAAATTCGCTGCAGTCCTGATATTCGCATTGCACACAATGCATTGCACATACAAGTGACTCATTGCTGACAACATAGAATATAATGAGATCTGTTTTCCATATCTGGCAGATCAGTTTGTTTATGTAAGGATCTAAGAACATTATATTCTGGCATATCCCTGCACAATAGTATGAAATCACAATTTATAGACAAGAAAAGAGTTATCGAGAGTTACCAAACTGCTGTGAATGTAGTGAAGACGTGTGCTTCTTTTTCATTACAAGTTGGTTTTATACTGCCAGTAAGGCTTAATATGGTATTTGGTATGGATTAAAACCTTGAGACCCACCTTGTAATGGGGGATTGCCTGAGGTGATTATTTATTAATCCTCCTCAACCTACTGACATGCCAAGTGATGAGCCCATGTCTGCTTTGAGCTCATTCACAAACCTTTGCCAGCGACCGGGGTGCAGTATGCAGGGAAGGCTTGGCCCCTCATGAATAAATCAGGCCTGGCATGGCATTCCTACGTATTTTAGCTTTCAGTAAACAGCATGCAGACATAGGCTGTCCACCTATTTTGAGCTGCCAAACTGACATCAGGCGATGCTCACTTGCCTCTGGCTCATCAACCAAGTTGCTGGAAAGGCATTTATTTTGTATTACTTTGCAGATGGCTGTCAGGTGGCCACGTTTCTATCAGAACGAGGTATCAGCATGTACCTTATTACACTGCATTCCCCCTTCCTGTATGTCACCTGTTTGACATGCCACATAGGACACAACAATTCTGTAATGACAACATAGAGCTTAGCACATCATTACAAGGTCCAATGAATATTCTAACACTCGTCAGAGCGCAAAGGGACGGGGGGCTATTTCTTTTACACACGTTCCCTGGCTTCTTTTTCCGATTTGCTGTAATGTACCTCTGGCTCCTAAAGTCCTACTCTTTACTTCATATTCTGTGCCATGCATAATAGATAAAAACTAGGCCCACAGACATTATTATTGATGACGATGCGTAATATGGGGGCAATACCTTGACATAACTCTGTCATGACTGTCTTTTACCACTATCGTGACAGACTGAACCAATTCTCTCTCAAGGTAATATGCTAAAATCACAAATGTGTGAATGCTTGATGGCTGGTCGCAGAGAGGGTTAGGCGGCTGCCCTCGATATCCTTGGGTGGCATATGCTGCTTTAAGCTGCAGAGAAAGCGCACAGCAGCTGAGCTTTCCCTCACGCTTGCAGCATTTCTCTGCTCCTCTGCCCACTACAATGACCTCCACATATCCTTGAGATGAATCTAAATGGCTTAGAGTGGTCATATTTTCTTCAGCATTAAATTGGAGTAGATAGCATGAGAGATGGCATCGCCAGAATCTAAAACCTTTTTCTGGCATACAGTACTTGAAGGTCGTGCGGAGATCAGTCGAGCCTGTTGTGTCAAGCTATTTGACAATATTTGTACAGGAAGGACTGAGTGTGGCCATAAGTCTGCACAACAGATGCTAATTAGGTGAGGCTCTTGCTGTATCAGCTGGCCACAAACATACCCCCCATACCCTCAACCACGATGATGATACGAGTCTACTATCCAAAAATAGGCGATGAAATTGCAGAAACACAGGTTGGTCAACAACTTCTGGACTCCATGTGACTCTTGGAGCTAAGAATAAGCAGAAACCTTAGCACATTAACGGTCAACCAGTCATCAAAGACAGTGTATAAATAGATCTGTCTTTGGCAATAACAACAGCAGAGTGTCCAAAATGTGTACTTGCTTTTAACTCTCGCAATATCTAGAGGATTAAAACCTTGAAATACTTCAACCAATGATATGAAAACTAAACGTGTAAATTATTCACGCAAAAAAATGCAGTCCCATTAACTAAAGCGTCATATAAACTCGAGCTCTATTGACAGATCTTTTACAGATCTGACTGAAATCATATCCTGTTATGCTCTGCTCCATGAGCGAAAAAAAAAAAAAAAAAAAAAAAGAAACCACAACTGATGTCAAAAATTCTTAATGCCGCTCACACCTTCCCTCACTGAATGCCTGAGACACTCTTGTTTCCACCGTGTCTCATCTCAGCCCTTGGAAAGCGAAAAAAAAGATGAATGCTTTTGTCTTGTTTCTGAATCTCACGTCAATATGGTCACATTTTACAATCATTGATGCAGACAAATTGAAAACAGATTCCACTGATCGCGACATCTAAGTTGAGATAAACAACAACATTCTATCTGTGCATTCTTCCTTCTGCTTATCTTTGAAATGATGCTACTACGACACAACAAAGAGTAATTATACTCACGCAAATTAAAAGTCACTATTCTTCATCCAAAAACTGTGTGGTTGCGTATTTTCGGGGGATTCTTTTTCTTTTTTTCAGAAAGAGCATCCAGCTCAGACTCAATGAGCCGGTGCTTGAATGTTGAATTCACTGGGCCTTAAAGGAAAGTGATTCCTGTCCACTAACCCAGTGGGACAAGGTGTATGTGTTGCAATTCACACCAAACGTGAATGTGACCTCCTGGCCATGAAGCCCATTCATTAATTATCATAAGCCACCACCAGCCCTCCTTAGTGCAAAAGCACTTTTCTGTCTCACTGCCAAGAGTCATTCATGTGCCCCCCAACAATGACACCAACTCAGCTGCTGTTTGGCTTCTCCACAGGCGAACGCCTGTCAGCTATTACGAGCCTTGCACGCCCCGGCCAGGCCACACACACACACACACACACACACACACACACACAATTGCACTATTTCTGTTGACTCACCCTTTTGCCCTCTTTGCCTCGTTCCCCGGGTTGTCCTGGCATTCCAGGTAATCCCTAAGAAAACAACACAATATTCCCTGAATTGGGGAAGTTGATTCAATCCATTTACAAATGCTTAAAGACTTCACAGTCCGCTCTAGGAGACACTGATCCAAACAGACGTCTTTATCACATGTTGTCCGAAGAGCAGCTGATAATTAATGGTCTTATATGGAGAGATGCGAAGGAAATCAACAACTGATTTAAATTTGCCTTAACAGATTGAAATAATCCAATTCATGCAGTCATACCGACAGCCAGAACAATTTTCTTCCTCACGTCTAATTGCTGTTTGTCTCAATTATCTTTGGTGTAACAGTACCAGTACATTATTCTAAATGAGTCCACTTTGAATAACACTTGTTTTGGTGTTTTTAAAACATGTTGCAACTGATGTAGTTTAACATGTTTCAACTTCTTACCTTTTCTCCCTTGTCACCACGGGGACCCTATATGTGGCAAGGGATGAGAGGGATAATTCAAGATTAAAATGATAAACTATGGCGCGCAGTGTCATAATATTGTGTCAATACATAGTTAATGTTATTCATGTACCTGATCTCCTTTGACACATTCTGTCTCCGCCTGGGGAAAAATAGCACTCTGATGAGACTACAAATATAAATTCATGCATCAAATGGAAGAGCCATTCATCTTGTTATGAGCAGGGCTGCACAATCAGTCATAGGGTAATTATCCTTTGCCCTGATGGCCAGGTGAAAAGTTAGTGCAAACCCATTACAGCCTTCCAGACGCCCCACTGGCTACTGTCAGGAAAGGGCAAACAAAGTTGTCTTTCCCCAAGGCCACAGAATGGACAAAAGGCCACATGCAGCATCTCAGTTTTCACATTCAAGCCACATAATTGGTTTCCTATTTCCAATTGCAACCTAAAGTCAAATGCAGTTTACTCTGTGGAAACAGCTGCAGTGGCTGTTCAAAACATAAAGTCAGATGCCTTGTGTTAAGTTAGAAAAACTTTGACTTATGAGCTCAGAGGTTTAACCTCCTGTGACAGATACCACACCGTGCAGCTCAACACTACCGTATCAGCTTTCTGTCATTTTATTTGCTGGCATTACCAATGCGGCAGAAAGCTCAAATCGGGGCATTACATTCCACTGGCCATCATAAAAATGGGATATATCTGGCAACTGCTCTAAGCTCTTATGATGCTCTAAAACTCTGATGCCATATCAAAAGAACAGATGAAATCTGGTAAGATGACTCCATAATGATATACTGGTAATTAGCGAGCCACCTATAGCAAACTTTTAATTCACGATAGACATCAACTACCCCAGATGTTCCATTTGCTTCGGTGCATGCATTCTCATTCGACGAACAATTTGCTTTGAACAATGCGCGCATACATATGCAACATCAGGGCTGTTAATGGCAAAAAGTCAATCCCATGGTGACTTGAGCACTTGTGTTCAGAGAATGAATGAATGATGAGGGTTTTAAGGTAATCTTATTCCAGATCCATATCCTGGTAAGGATGACTTAACCTTCTTAATATAGGCAATATTTTGAAATACATAATGTTGGCATCATTAATCACAGAATGTTTGTAGTATTGTAAATATTGAATTTGAAATGCAATTAATTACAATTTACCAAAAAAAAAAAAGAAAATCAGTAATTAATCGTGATGGAAAAGAGCCCTCGTTTTTTGACCTGAATGTTCATGCTACGGGTATATTCTTCTGCGTGCATGTACACCTCTATGTGGGTGTACATGCATCAGAATGAGTAAATTCATTTATGTATATTGTGTGACAAATATAAATTTACAGAATCAGAGGAAAAGCATCCATTTGCAATCCAGCTCTCAGCTCCAATGGCGTTGTTGCTGTTCCAGGATTTTGTTAAATGCTAAAATCCCTGCAGGGACTGTCGCTCTCAAAAGCATCAACTGTGTCACCCATGTAGGGTGTTCTTCAATAGTACCAGTCATCCTCACCGCTGGGCGCAAAGATCCATTCTTTTTGCTGATTTTTTTTGAAGCCTGACTGCTCATCCCTATCCTGTCTAGGCCGAGTTGGGCTGCCCACTGAGCCTTGTCTATCTGCTCACTGTGTGACCCATTCCCAGGCGATGGCGAAATGACACAAAAACTGCTCACCCAAGTGCCCCACTCACCACACTTAAACATGATGACAGCCACAAGTGTACAATATAACGAAACTCTGCCCGACAACGTTCACATCAACACTATGCAAGAATACACACACACATTTTTATGTTTTTTCTTTTTTGCTAAGAATTTAGAGACAATCCAGAGCCAGAGTTTTTTAGATGAAGCTATTTGGGGTCTATTGGTGTTGCTAGGGTTCAACAAGAAGCACCAACTACTTTCTCAATTATTTTAAGCACATTTGTCGACTTCGTTTGCTTTTGTTCAGGATCAGAACACATAATTTCAAAGTCAGTAAAACTGTCGCCAGTTCAGACAATATTGGCGGTAGAAAGCTTACTCACAGGATGACCGGGAGAACCAGGCTGACCGACTTCACCCTGTGAAAGAAGAAGTCGTTTGAGTGTGAAACTTTTCAAGTGAAAACTCTGGTACCAACCATGAACATGCTGGAGTTGGCAGTAGAAATGACATAATGTTTTTTACCCTGCATGGATGACAAAATATTCCTAAAAACAATAAATAACACATAACACATTTAATTGCCTAATGGACACATTTGCAAATATATACAATTGTTTCCAACAGACAGAGTAATTAAATGGGATGAACATTTTGGTCAATTTCAACCACCACAGTTTCTTGACAAACTTTGTGTAACACCACTTAACAATGCAGTGCAGCATCCCTGCGATGAGACAGGTTGGATAACATCAGGTAGCACCGGAAATCATGGTCGAAAAAGAGGGAGTTCTTTGACAGCGGCGCCCCTAACTGTAAGCGACGAGTTCACACGCGTTTTATTGGCCTTCTTATCCTTTGTCTTCAGCCATACGTCACGCACTATCTTCTGTTTTCTGGATCTGTCTTCTATCCCACTGCATTTCCAGCACGCTTTCCAAAGGACTGAATAAGATGAAATTCAGCACACTTTATTACTAGCAACACCTCAGAAACAAATGTGGATGAAAGCAAGATGGGATGCTGGGACCTCATATCCATTTTGCAGTCTAAATGACAGTCACATCTAAAATATACATGCTATGGGATGTTCGAGGACTCATTACTTTATGCTTCCAAGACTGCCAACCTCTGTCAGTTTCAATACTCGCAAATGTTCTCTCCCTTCCTCCCAATATGGAAAACAGGATGAAATAGACCGCGATTCTCTGTTGTCTCTGCCGAAACACACAGGCCTCATTATAACATCAAGGGCAACTGACGGCGCGTTGCACCTACAATTATGCAGTGAGTTTTTACCAAAAAAAAAAGACAATAGAAAACCTGCAATGAAGGGGGGAAAATATAGTCGAAGATACAGCAACTAATTAGCGGAAAAGCACTTCATCTCATTCATGGAAAATAATCTCTCTGTGGGACTGGGATGAAAGAAATTCTGAGTAAGGCGCCGCAGTTTTCTGCACTGCAACAGTTAATCAAATCCCTGTCACTGATATCATCTGAACATACCATAAAGGGTTTTATGAACAAGCTATTCATCAAAACCGTGACACACTGTCGGCTTCTTCATGACAACAATGTCATATATTGTATTTAAAATCTTGCCACCATCTGTACAAGAATGTGACACATGCAAGGATGAACGTGTTGAATGCTTCAAATATTCTATGACATGGTGTTTGGAAGAGAGATGGGGACAGGGCAGCTACAGTGAATCCGTTACAAAAGGCTATCGCAATGAAAATAGCAACACTAATACCAAATGAGGCTCTCAGCTGTAATAGAAGCTGAGGCACACAGTGATGTTTTCTTATAGTGCACGATAGAATTCCTCAGCTCCTCGTGTCTGTATTTGTTATCATTGCGGTACTTCAAACAGATGGACGAACTCTTCACTGGGATTACAGCTCATGAGAGTCAGATTGACTGTCCTTTTTCTAGACACACGCACGTACGCACGCACACACACATAGAGGAGCACAAAATAATCAACCTATGGCAGTGTGTCCATCCCAGTGCAGACACTCACTCACTTGGTCTCCTTTGGGGCCAATTGGACCAACAGGTCCTGAGTCACCTTTAACACCCTAGGAACACAAAATGTTCAACTATTGATACATCAGTGTGAGAATTATACAATGAAATCTCACAATGTAATGTCAGCATACTACAAGCGCTCACACATCAGCATGAAGTGTGTCCCATGCAGGGTTAAGATTATAGTGCAAAGGTGGGCAAACTACAGCCTGTGGGCCCCATCAGCCCTGATGGTGTTTTTGATCTGGCCAACCAAAGACTGGTATGGAACTCACAAACGTGACTGCATTCTAAACAAACAAAAACCACAACAACAAAACTAACACCAGACTTTGTGGCACTGCCAAAGATGGATGAAAAACAAAACTGGTCCTATTAAAATGTTAATAATGTGACACCCTAATGCTTATTTTAAGCTTCTGTTTGAAATGTCTGCAGCTTTTGCTGATGTGGCCCATCTGTCAAGATTTAAAAGTTAATGTGGCCCCTTGAGCTGAGATATTTGCCCACCCCTGTTACAGTGTCTGTCGACATTGTTGAAAAGCATTGTGGAACGATAAAAAACCCTGCTAGCTGTGTGTGTGTGTATACTGAATGTGTAACAACCTAACATTTTGGCCATTGAGAGGATACGCAAACGTGCCCGTTATTCAAATAAAAGGCTGTTTGACGAGGATAATAAATGACTGAGGTGTTGTCGTTTGTGCTTATTCTTTCATCCAGCCAAATTCACCCCTACACATTTCCCAACCTCTGCCAACGCAGCAAACAGTCAACGTTCCACCAGGCCGGGAGCTTTACCAACCATGATTTGTTTGTCTGTGCATTGCAGAAGGCGACACAAAACATTTTGAGTAAGAAGACTTTAGAGCAGATTGTCTGCCTGATCATATTTCCCCAGAGGAAGTAAGGTGACTTTGTTTTGTTTTACGATCCACAGCCTTTTCTGCGCAAGCTGCAATAAAATGTCCGCAGCAAATGGGCATGGTTTTCTTTTATGATGTGACAAGAGAGCTAATTGGATTATAATCATGTTGGACTGTTGGACTGATGCAATAGAATGTCAAAGTTGTTTGTGTAATTGCATCAATTAATGACTCTGTTTAATAATATGGGTTATGTGCAAGGTTCCCGCTAAAATGCGCGCATGCGCAGTCACGCACTTGTCCCACTATCGCGGCGCACGGCTAAGCTGGTAGCTAACGGTGCGGAGAGGTGGAGTAAATGCTGTGCAGGGAGTTTGTGTGTTTGCTCAGACACGTGGAAAATTAGCGGGAACGTTGGTTATGTGTCCAGTAGAAATTGAGTTGGTGCTGAAAGACAACTTGGCAAAAGACAGAATAGTGACTACAACAATCACGGGAGCAATATTTAACTTTTAATGGGCTTAGTGATGTTTTTCTCTGTGACATATTGGAGATGGCGCAGCACTTTTCAAATTAAGGGACAGATACTTTATAAGTAAGGACATAATTCAGCTGGAGAGGAAGAGGAAGGCTTTCACCCCGTTTAATTGTGTGGATGACAGATAATGTAATAGTCCCACATTAATCTTTATTTTATGCTGCCTTACTGACGCCCTTGCTATAAATGTATTAAAATCTTATTTTTAATGTCATTGTAAATGTTCCCAGTTATTTGGGGAGGGTGTTGAATCAAAAGCTTTTTCCATCATTGGTTGGAAAGCACAGACATCCCATAAAAGTATTCAGCTGAAATCATCAAATTGCCGACTGAGTGAAGTTCTGAAAACACCAATTGTTGTGAGATGTCTTTTACGGAAGCATGATCAAAGGACAGACAGACTTTTACAAACATATCATCAGCAAGCTCCATTTTGAGATGGACCGTCCATCTGTTTGTGTCTCTCTTTGCACGCCTGTGTGTTGCTTGCATATTTTAACTGTTAAATCCATCAGAGCTGTAAGGATCAGTGACTCTGTAAATACTACATTTAGACAGCATGTTTTGATTTGTATACCATCTGTCCCAATGCCTTATAATAGTTTTACCCAATTTCACAATTGTTGTAATAATTGTTCTATATGGACACTATACCTTGAAGCATAACACTTTGAGGTGGGACCAAACTTTCCAAGTTTAGGTCAAAGTCATACCTTTAATTGGTGAAAGAAGAGGGGCAGATAAGATAAAGACTGATAGCTGATGAATGAAGCCTGACATATATTGACAGCATAAATTTGCAGCAAGGCTTGTTAGACCTGACACAATTGGGGCAGCAGCAACCATTCTTTGAAATATGTTAGGATGGAAGAGGGGTGGGAAGCTTGGATGGTCTGTAAAATGACTCAGAAATGCAATCATTTGTCATGGTTAAATTTAGAGTTGGAAAGGTTATTAATAGTGAATTATATCTGCAGAAGATGATTACCTCTCCTTATCACATTCAGTCTGACTGCGCCAGACAAATCACTATTCCACTGCCTGGTCTCATTTTCACCACTGCTATTCCACAAAACAGGCAATCCATGACATAGCATGAAATCATGTCCCTGTTGTAGCAGAAAATGTAGCTATTGTTTAAAGTCCATGACTCCATGTTATACCATTAAATTTGAAATTATGTTTTATGTAATTCCACAGGCCCCGTACAACAGCAATACAGGGTAGCTGAGAGCACAATAAAGCCAGATTTTTTTATTCAAATTGATAACCTGAACACCCAAAGCGAGAACGTGACAAAAGAGGCAAATTTCTTTTTAAGTCATTGTCACAGTAGTGCCAGACATGAAGGAAAGTGAGACACCTCATTTGATGACTAGAAAGTAAGCCTTTTCACAGTGATGACTTCACGTTATCAGTAATTTTGCGATGATGAAGACAGATCTTTACTGTGATATCTTGATGCGTTCAAAAACTAATGTACTGAAAAAAATCCTAATGGTCCCATACAACCCTGAGAGGATGCATGGTGATTTTATATTTCACACTGTTTCTCCTAAATCGTGGCATGTTCCCCTGTTAGCTTGGCAAGTAATTGCGCATTCTTTTGAAAAGCAAGTAAAAACCCATTTGTTGAGACAGGAATTTTTTTTGGGACTTCAACTTAATTCTAGACTTTTGTGACCATGAAGCACTTTGTGCCATCTGCATCTCCTCTGAAAAGTGTCTGTTAATCACTGCCAACATCAAAGCCTTAATGCTAACAAACCCTGTGATAAGTGAATTTGGAAAATAAGCAGGAAGAAGTTTTTCCAAGTTTTCGATCTGCATGTGTTTGACAGCCATATTTCAATATGCGCAACGGCAAAGCCAGATACATGCCCAGTTGTAATTTCCAACAAAATTTATCTGAGGAAGTAAAACATGGCCACAAAGACAGTCGTCGTTTTAGCGATTAACGTTGCTACACACTCCATCATACTTTACCATCACAACTGCTGTATATGTAACATAGGGTTCCAACCTCTCCTTTTTTGTGAACCGACCACCTGTGCCGTGCACTTAAAATGTGTTCATTCACCAGCTGACAGCTGTTGCAACGCGAAATGAATCACAAAACTGTAATAAACGGTGTTAAGTGGTGAAACAGCGATACTTAAATTTTGAACATACAATTTTATGTCTGACATTATCAGATTTTGATGGAACCTGTCAACAAGTTCAGCTTTCAGACCACCCGTGCCTACATCAAGTTAAGGATGGTGATTTTCAACATGGCCCCTGCCTGGAAACATTAATGAAGCCTTCCGGGAGAAGACAGATTTCTCTCTTTTGTTTTTATCGTCCTTCCCGTTCACAGTGTAGCCTATTTAAGATGCAGCGCTCCTGTATGAGGGACATCGTCCTAATTCTGTGCATAGCTATGAGGAGAATGAAGATTGGAAGAGGGTGGAGATACTGTTTGCTTTTGTTGTGAGCTGTGGGCTTTGCTGCAGTTGTATGCTGAGATAAAGGAGATAGAAGGAGCTGGGAATAAGCCGATGCTGGCTGTGTGACTGTCGTCCCTGCAGCACGGGGTCAGAACACTGTGGGGAGCTGTGTACACTTGCCTGCTAATTACACACACACCGCTGAGTCTCGTCGGCTCTATAGCGGTGGGGCCACAACACAATCTGGCAAATCCCCAGCACAGGACAACTAAACCTCGCAAATAAACACGTCCACAAAAAACAGGAAAGTACCATGCACACTAATTATGTTTGCTTACTCCTTTTACTAACTAGAGCAGCTGCGGGTCGGGGACCTTGTCTGACAAGGTAGAATGAATGTAAGGCGGATTTTTCAGCAATTGAGTTTTATCACCACAAACTGGGTTTTGTCTAGTGGGGGAGAAGCTGCATTGAAATGCAAAAAGGTGCACTAAGTGCTCTGAACATTTTAAAACAGAAACACTGTTGTACAGAATAACAAGTCTTTAAAGCTGTTTGGAATAGGACCTCAAAGTAACATAGATATCTTGAGTGGTGGCCTACAAATGCCAGGGAGGTTACAGCAGGAAATGCCTTTTGTGACTTTCCATTTGCTCGGCGATACATTGTTGCACGCTGTTTATTTTGAGGGGAATTGCTGAGTGCACGGAAAATATGTTGTGTGGACAGCTTGATCAATTCACGGAAAATGTAAAAACAGTATAATTTAACACACCAAGGATGGGCTGTGTCAGGATGGAAGCGGAAATGTATATTTCTCAACTCTTCCACCATTGTGCATATTTTTCAATTCTTCACCATTAGTGATGTCCGATTTCTGTAACCCTATGTTCCCCCAGGTCCTTCTTCTGTGACTTTTCAGTCTTGACTAACACATCACGTCTCCACATATGTAATATGAGCTACCCGACAAGCTAGCATGGTGTACACTCCCACTCTCCCACAGGACTTGTATCTGCAAAACGATACCAGCTCACATGTTCATACATAGAATTCTATCTTCTCAGATGTCTCCTTCAGCCTTAAATAACGTACGCACTTTAAAAATGGAAGATGAGCTAACTCTTGTAGGAAGGTGACAGAGATAACGACGTCTCCTAGTTGTACTAAATAGGCCGACCAAAATGCATATACCAGTATTTTCACAACATAACAGCCACTTTGTTTACTGCCGTAGATCTTAATGGTGTTCCACTTTCACCAGGTCCTTAGGGTTTTCTTTTTATAAACCTCTGAATAAACACAAGTTGTATTTTGATAGTACAACATGTTTATGATCGGTACATAACAATAAAGTTGTTGATGGCCCGAGCTCTTTCCTCTTGTGTAAAATAAAACAGAATAAAATGATAACAAATGCACAACAATATACCGATTGCCTTGGCAGAATGATCTAAAGTAACACATTATCATATGTTTCTTTGAGATGTAAAATAACCAGGCTTTGTCCTAATGCTCTTACGATGTAGATTTAAACGCAGTCAAAATCAGTAATCAATAGACTATCAAGTACGTATATATATATATATATATACATATATATATACAGTATATATACACAATATATATACACTATCACCAATGATATAGACCTGGACCATCTGCCTCTGAGGCCCTAGAGGCACTGAGTCAGAGACTTTTAGGTCTCATTGCATGATTAATTGATAGAGTGGTTAAGAAATGGACCGCCTAACTACAGGCCAGTCAAGTTGATGAGAATTACGTTGATTCACACTCTGGAAACACGGTGTAACATCATACTCGCTCACTGTTACCGATGACAGACAAGGCCACGGAAGTTCACAGGCATTGATTAGCTCCACCTAGCAGAGTGGACTGTGCTGACCACACAGGATTTTGTAAATAATGAGCCTAAAAAATCCAGGCATAAATATGTTGTAAGTCTTTATCCATATTTGTGTACAGAGAATTAGAATGGGTGCACAAATGTGACGATTGTTGGTAGACGATTTTCCAAAACTGTATTTACATTTTAAAATTGTTCACGTGACTTCAAATGCAACTCTACAGTATACGCGCATTGCACTAAACCTTATTGCATGACTGCTGTTCTACAGACAAATGCAACAACTTTCTGGTGCCATTACTGTGTAAGGGTCCACCTCTACTTCCACTCTTACTACAATTACAACCCGACTGCTGGTGCAGGTTTCTTGGCACTCCTCTCTCTACCAACAACAGTTGTGGAATGCAACAGCAACGCTTCAGTCACAACTCAGACTACACAGCTACCACCACTGATATAACAGGTGGAAAAGGCTTTCAAAAGTAAGTCACTATGAATTGCTGTTACGATGCTACATGTTTTACATGTTTTACAGGAGTACGCAGACACTCCCCAAATTGCAAATAAATTAAATTCCAGAAGGATCTTCGCATTATGCAAAGTTGTTAATTTGCACTGAGTGCACGTCACCAATAGCAAACACACAACCAACTGACTTTGACTCTGAGCAAGGTGCTGTGCTACTTCACGTGGATTGCAAACATAGTATTAAATAACATACTTTGTGTGGATGTTTATTACACAAATGTTCATAAGTAAGACAGCGTCCATCCCATTATCCCAAAGGTTACAGTGATGCTGTAATCCTCTGGTACATCTCGGAGTACTGTATCTGTATGTTTTTACTGTCTTGAAGTGGTTCCTCCTAAATCCTCCACATTGGCGACAAACATCTGGGCCAGTCTTGACACACTAAGTGTCAAAAACAAACTCCTCCTGCTTATTTTCCCATTGCTGCCACAGCTGAATTGTCATGGTGCTGCTCTAGCCTCAGTCTCCACCACTGCAGTGTTGCTACTGCAAAACATGCTCAGTTACTGTACTTGTACATCCTTTAATTAGTTTGATTTATTTCAGCAACTATCAACACTGAATACAATGCAGTACATCTGATCTTTTTTTATTATTTAGATTCCAGGGCAAATGGTGGAAATACTGGGTGTGCTTAAGTGCCTCTGCTCCCACGGAACCGCTCCCAATTGGCTGGTATATGGACAATCCACATGGCTCATTATTTTTAATGAAGCCATCTATCAAAGTCTGTTACCATAGCAATAATATCAGCAGTGAGGGTTTCCAAGTAACATTTAATATCCATCTATCACTAGATAAATACATCAGCACCAGTGCATGCCGTTTTCTGACATTTTAATCCGGGTAATTGCCGTACTGATTCCTCTCAGGTTCGTCATGAAAAGACAGGTACAAAACCTCTATAGGTGGTTTGATTTATTTGGCAGCTAAATGGTGGTGAAAGAGGTCCCCTTATTAAGCCAATTTAAACTGACCATCTGTGCCATCATTAAGTATTTTGATTGTACCATTGTGACCAAACAAATGCTTCACAATGTCAACATCGACTGGTTTATCATTAGTACTTACCAAAGGAGCAGACAGACTCACCCTGTAGACCAACCCACCCTGAGCTAATATTGACACCTCTCTGTCTCTCTCTCTTTGTCTCTGTCTGTCTGTGTACAGTACACTGTCTACACACGGCGTAAGTATATATATACATACATACATACATACATACATATATATATATATATATATATGTATGTATATATATACACACATATATATATATATATATATATATATATATATATATATATATATATATATATATATATATACATATATATATATATATATATATATATACACATATATATATATATATATATATATATATATATATATATATACATACACACATATATATATATATATACACACAGTATATACATAATGTATCAGTAGATGGAGAAGGACATAGATGACTCTCTCTCTCTATATACTGTATATACACACACACACACACACATAAACATACTGTATATACACATGTGCATATACACAGACACATACATACGTATATATATAGAA
>OMPJ01008770.1:0-20481 GCA_900312935.1 Carapus acus | reverse complement strand
CCCACCCCCAGAAAACAAAGATGCCATGGGAGAAGGTGTTCTTTCAACCCGAACAACAAAGACTGTGCCAGATGCTGTGAATACCCCAAAAAAAAAGTCAGTGACACAAACCAGAAATATATAAATTAATCAGTGTGCGTTAATAAATAAATAATGTATATGAGGAGCTAATTAAATGTGTTTATTCCTGTTATCATATGCTGCTCTCATTTCCACCACTTGAAGTCATGAATCATTAAGTGGCTTCTAAATTGGTCTCTGGGGCCACGGTGGTGGCAGGGGGCAGTCAGATCCTGTCTGGCGAAAGGCAGGTGTGCAGCGGACGGATGGATGGCCTGTGCTCCCGCGCTGCTCGGACAGTGGCGCCTGACAGAGGGGAAGCAGGCGTCATGCTGGGAGGTGAATGGCTGGAGGAGAGCCTGTAGCAGAGTGGCTGACAGGACCGCCAGTCAGCGAGCCGACTCGGCTTTGATTAATGAGGGCATTTGAAAGACAATTAGTGTGAGCAGATTTGCCTTCAACTACGTTATCAATCAGTACTGTTTTAATTCAAACACAGGTCCAGCCAGTGGCCGCCTGGCACTCTGCAGCACACTGGAGAGGTTTGGGGGGGGAATAAGCGGGGGCGCTATAAAATCTAAATTTCATTCCTCAGAGGAGTTGTCACAGTTTAGGGAGTTTCTAATGAACATGTAATGGCAAACTTCTCATAAGGTTCAGAATGAATAAAACACCCGTGCACCTACTGCATCCGAAACGCTGCAATACATGTATATTCATACAATAATAATATCGTTCTCTGGCCGGAATGAATTGCTTTATAGCTTTGGCAAGGGACCTGCGCTCATTTACTTCCAGCACGTCACCATATATTAAACACATTCACATACCCTGTATTCAAAATTTGGAGAAAAAATTGTCACAGGGCAAGACAAAGTTAATTTCATTTTCTCAGGCAAAATCTGGAACCAACTGGACCTGAATTGTGATTTTTTTTCAAGTACCAACACATCAACAACGATATCTTAGCAGAATTATGGTGGAACGTCTGAAAACTCCTGCAAACGTTTTTTATTGTGTGACAGATGTGATTTTTGTGACCAGCCCACACCAGAGGTCGTTGTATGAGATATCTTTCAACACAATGTCAAGCATGTGGTGGTGGTGAAATCAGACTTCACTGTTTAATTGGAAAACCACAGATACAACTTCAAAACTGAAATTGAATTGAAATCACCAAGATCTTGCCAGAACTTCATTTTGTGATGTTTATCACACTTTTAAGCAGCCTAACTGACACCTTACTTTCCCGTGTTGAACCTACGCTTTGCTTAACTTGTGACATGCTGCCACTTCTACTTTTAGGTGTCTTTTCTTTTTGATAGTTGACAGAGTTTGTCACATCAACAAATACAGACTGAAAACCTTACAAACATTCCCATAAGTTCCCCAGCTCTGTCTCCAGGACACACTTTAATAGCTTATTTTGACAACTGACACAGCTGCAAAGGCTGACATTGATAAGACGTTTTTTGAAGTTTATGACAGCTTTGCGGAGAGCTGTAGAAATATACAGAGCGAGACTTCACCTTGGTGTTGCATTATTTCGTCTCATCTATACAACCCCCCCGCGCACAATTACTCTTGTCAATCATTTGAAGTGAAATTACCTGAACTAGTCGAGACAGAATGTAGATGTATCCAATTGCTTAAAAGAGTGAGAAATGTGCCTTCATAAAGTGGGAAACAAAGAGAGTAAGGAAGCGTCTCTATTGATCTCACTGCCAGTAAATAAAATAAGGGCAATGGGCAAAAAGAAACAAACAACTGCGGCAGGGTGAACATGGGGAGGAAAATCAATAGGTTCCCTGGCTGGTTGGTCTTCTCTGGGCAGACTATTTTCCTGCTGCTCAGCTGTCTCCACGCAGTAGGGGAGAGCGCACACTGTCAACCTTGTCTTGGTCTCCAAATTTGTTAGGTAATGGTGGTCTGCTGTGAGAGAAGGTCATCTGTGTTTAACCACAACCTCTGCTGCAAAGAGAGTGAGCCCGTCGCTCATTACCCACACATAAATAAGGACATAGGTTTACACGTGGAGGTAAACTCACCCTCTTCCACGCACGCGTGCACGTTCTCCGAGCACGCCTCTGCCTTCATTGTCTCCCCTGGCCTCCATGAACACGGACTAATAAATCACCCACTTTGACAAATGAACCAACCTGAGACATTTCTGACATATTGGGGGTAATTCATAAAACACAGCGCCAGCTTTAAAGCTGTTGTAAAGGGAAAATGTGTCAACCCATCACAGAGGAACCACTCAGTCCTGCACTGTAATGTCAAGCGGCCATTGTCCAAGTTCAACAAATTCAGACTTCGGGTCCAGCAGTTAGCGTGACATCAGCAATTAGCGTGATATCAGCGCAAACGGCTTTTGGGGTTTGGTAGCAAACTGAGCTTGTGGATGAGAAAGGGGAAAACAACTAACTCATGTATTTGCAAACACATGTATGGAGTCATGGTTTCGCTTATCATCTTTCACTCATTTTAACTGAATCTAATCGAGGATGAATTGAATTAGTAACTCTGTACATAGTGACTGAGTGGACACATAAAATGTGTCCTCAGCCTAACCAATCGCTACGAAGTAATGAAGGAGACACAGTCTGTCCTTGTCCTCCTCTGGCTGGCCTGTAGCGTCACCACCCCATGGCGGGCACCACTGTGCTCACTTGTTACAAAGATGTTTATACTATAACACTGAATATTAATATACTCACACAACAAGGGCCACACAACAAGTCCAAGGCTATGAAAGCATTTTGCGATGGCTGTTGCCACACTTCATGGACAAACCTGTCCTTTGAATGGGCAGGTGTAACACTGGAAAGTAAAAACTGAGACTAATAAACATCAAAACAATAACAGCTAAAGGCTCAATGCTAATTGCAAGGCTAAATATGTAAACTATTGAGGGACAAGCAGACACACTATGACATCTTTAGATTGAGACTCCCTATCTAAATTCCCACATCGACATGAACACTAATAGAATTAAAGAATCTTAGAGACAATCGCAGACACATAGTGAAAAATAACTTCTCCTATGAAGTGCTACTCCTCATTATAACATAAACCATCTTGTCCATGTGGACGCATCCTTATCTTGGGGAACAAATGGCAGTTGTGCCATGGGATGTCTTTGGTTGCGCTTTGGGTAAATGTGGTCACATGGCGTCTCCAGCTCCCACTACCCCTGCCCGGTTCCAGCTTAGTGGGCAGTAAGGAAAGTAGCCTGCTGCTCTCTATTTCCCATTAGCTGTTTTATTTCACGGGAAATTTGCTTCCCTCTTGCTATAATTGGTATGTAGGCACATCCTGATGTGGGTTAGGGTTAGGGCATTAGGATTTTAAATGCAATATTTTACACAGGTGAGACTGTGCATATATTACCCTTTCAGAAGCACATTATTTCATTGTCATTCACAATTATTTACCCATGCACAGTGGGGGACAAAGTTAAGACAAGTGGCCAATGTTGTTTGTTTTGTCATTTTGGGCTACAACATTACCTGCACTCTGAATTCTTCACTTTCTCTGCGCACCATTGAACCATACCTATTTCTGCTGAAAACAGGCGCAAGCATGTCTATAAGGAACACCAGATGACCACGGGTGCAAGTTGGCTTTGTAAAAACAAGACAGAGAACTGTTTGATTTCATTATTATAGTATATTGTCTCATCAAGACAAAGGATGTTTTGTTCCTAATCTTCATTTTCAAGAAAATGTTTCTTAGAGCCAGTCAAAGATAACCTGTGCTACAAGATTCAGTGTTCCATTGTCCTATACCTGTAATGAGAAGATTAGTCACAACAAAATATGCGGACAACTGTGACATAATGAAAATATAAAGCAATGAATGTGATTTATTCCCAAAGTCCACAATGAAGGAATGAAATATACTGCTCACAAAAATAAAAGGAATGCCAAAACAATGCATCCAAGATTTCAATGAATGAAATGTTCCAGTTGGTAACCTTTATTCATCACATTGTGGAAGATAAAATGAAAATAAAAATGATCGGTTAATGTTGCTCCCTGACTTGATTTAACAGAAGTTTGACTGACTTCTGAGTGTTCCCTTTATATTTTTGAGCAGCATTCATTTATATTCTGGAACATATTGAAACTAGGCGTCAAATCTGACGTCTCTACTAATTAGATTCACATCAGCTTTTGGATGCTTTCAATGCTTCCAGCTAGCAACATCAAGAAACATGAATGCGATATCACCAGCGGTATGTTATGATATGTAATTGAGAGGAACTTGTGATCTATAGTGCTAGGGTGATGTGCAGATATGTCATCTTAAAAACTAAAAATAGATTGAAAACTGCCTTTTGATTGTACGCAAATGTGGTTACATAACGTGGGACACCACAAAGAAATGATAGTAATTAATTTCCTGTTTGCCGCTAAAATTCATTTTCATTTTCATTCATTTTCTGGAGGATCTGATCTTTCCAAATTGGAGGGTTACTGTGTTTTTCATAATTCAAGAAGCCTGTGGTGGTGAATGGTGGTATGCTAATGTGCCTTTCTCCAGCGGAGGCCAGACCCGTGTGCCGGAATGATATTCATTTTCAAACAGGAGAACATTCTAATGGGCAATTAAGATGATCAAGCCTGCCAAATACATGTGAAGAAGTGAGTGCTGGTGCCAGTGATTGCGCATCGGCTGCCCCTGCCCCCCTCCTCCTCTGGCCCTGGCTTTGTCTTATGTATGTGCATAAGTAGCAGGGAGGGAAAGAGGGAAATGGCTCCAAAAGCACAATATAATTGAACTTTCCACATTATTTCTCACTAATATGTGCTGCCACTTGGTCTCATTAGTGGAATGATGTGCTCTCCCATTCTGGAATGAACTCTTTGCCCGAGTAATTAAGGCTCCTAAAGTTTCTGGTCCTTTGTTTAAAGAATTCGTCCTTGTGCTCTCCATGCCCCATCAGCTGCCTAATTAGCAGGGCCTTTGTGTGATTAAAAATTCTCAGAGAGATTCCGTTGGATATTTTCCTCTGTTAATGAGTGTTTGTGGACAGCTGGGAACAGGCACATACTCCCTGCTCGTTGGCCCTCCTGTGCATTGGGCAGACCTCTGTCAGGGCCCAGGAGTGAGAGCTGTCATTCCCGTAATGGGGATGGAAAGTGGTCAAACCGAGCAAGGCCCCCGCAGGAATGGAAATGCCTTGAAACATAAATGAGGATGAATATTCATACTTTTTCCATTTCGATAATAAAGTGCTGAGTATTAATATACATGTCTGTCAGCGTGAGCAGCAAGCTGTGGGTGTGCTTTTGTGTGTGCTTTTGTGTGTGTGTGTTTGTGTGTGTGTGTGTGTGTGCGCGCACACGAGTGTGCGTGTGTGTGTAGGGGTGTGGTGGGGGGGGCGTTGTCTGCCCATTAACGTAGCCCTTGGCTTCATTTGCTATTATCCTTAGGTTCTTTTTCTCCCCAAAGTTGGGGTCACCCTCTCCACTGAGAATAGCACATTGGAGGCTTTCCTTTTATTATCAGTTCCTCCACTTAGTGAGCGTCTGAGGGAGAGAGAAGGCCCTGAAAGAGCAGGAAAGCCATTTAATGAAGCCCTCTCGGAAGCAAGGTAAGCAGAGGTCAAATCCAAATGAAACGAACAAGGCGGGCCATGTTTGCAATTGGAGAACGGCAGAAATCCGGAGGGAGAAAAAGGAGCAAGGTGGGGAGAGACGGCCCACTGAAGCAGCAGCCCCACACTGGTACAGCTGCTGGGGACACATGCCCTTCAGCCTCACAGCTGTTTCATAACTGCAGTCCTCTCTCTATTTGTCGCTTTATACAAAGCGGAGATGGAGAGGAGTTATTGCACTTGCTTTCCATAATGAACAGAATGTGAGGACATGGAGCAGGACGTCCATATCATGTCCACACTGAGCCTATAGCGGACAGCCGGTATGGGGAGGATAATGTGATTCCTTCCTGATCCCAGCGATGAATAGACTTAAACAAAAACCATTGTAAACAGACAGAGACTAAATGGGTCGCGTAGCTTATTGAGTAGAGAAGGAAACAGCAGTGTTATGGCGCCTCACTAAGCAATCTGACACCTGAAAGGAAACATTCAGACTCAAAAAGAGAATCAGAACAATAAAAATGGAAAGAACTTGATTCCAAGCCTTTTCCAAATGTGTCAACAGAATGACTTATTTTGTGTTATTGGATAATGAGTCAGTCACAGAGAGAGCAATATGACACCATTTTACCTCTATCATGGATCAATGACCTATTTGTGTATCAGGAATTACTATTAGAAAAGAACAATAGGGATGTTGTACAATCAAATGAAAAAAATAGGTATGTACGTAGTTCAATTGTGCCATAGGTATCCTTGCACAATAAACGTGTAAATGACAGTAGCTTCCACTGCCAGAAAGACTTTTTTGACATATACACGTTTCTATCAGATGCATAGTTTCAAGAATTCAAGGTGATGTATGATGCAACACATAAACTGTTGAATGCATGTTAATGAATTCCAACAACAAAATCAAAGCGCTGCCGTGTTATGAATAGAATATGTCAGAACTTTTTACCTGTTTCAAAAAGAGAAAGTCCAGTTAAAGTTAGGTCCTCTTTGAATGTGATTTAAATTTCACTTGCAGAGAACTGTGGTTTATTTGTTTGGTTTTAATTACAATCTAATGTAGCTTTCTCAAGGCCTGGCAACTCTGCAGCTTGGCTCTGTGACTTGGGGATATTTAATAAGCTGCAGTTCTGAAAGTTGTTTTATTAGGTGTGAATAAGGCTGATAACTCAATAGCCGAGAGCTAAACATCCTCTCTGCGTTGCTTTCCTGCCTCCCTAATCTGTTTTTCATCCTGCCTGGCATGCTGCACTGTTGCAATACAGGGGACTTCACTGAACGGAAAAGACATTCATCACCGTCGGGCCTCCAACAAACCAGGCTGACACACACAGGCAGCCAGTTTGGCTGTGGAAGAGAACAGACTGCACTGCTAGGGCACCTTGTGTTTGTGCGTTTGCTCATCTTTAGATTTAATTACTTTTAATTGGTTGTGCCTTATTTTGCAAAGAGGACAGTTTTCTCTCCACTTCCTTGTGCTGGTTGGTTTCTTTGTCTTCTCCAACACCTCTTTACCATGTTGGAAAAATGTTGTGAGAGAGGGTCTAAGAGGAAAAGCTATAGATTTATACTGCTGGTCCAACTACAGGGTGACTGTAAATTCTGGACTACAGAGCACACGTGAATGCAAGCCACACGAGCCAAATTTGAAAATAAAATAACTTTTGAACACACATAAGCCACACCTGAATTTAAACCACAGGTTTGCAAGTTGTAACATAAGGAATTTTCTCAGAGAGAAAGTACACATAAGATTTTTTAATAGTTTTATGTCAAGACATGCTTATTTCAAACTGTCTCAGGAAATTGGCAACATGGCACCAAGTCCTCAAGTCTTCATGTGTTTTTATGTCCTCTGAAAGCCTTTGTCATGATTTTACTTAAACTTAATTCATCCCGCTGCCTCCTTCAACATCTCACCAATGATTCATTGATGCCAAGCTCACGTGTAGTTGATATGATTCCTCTTTTGATGACCAGATTGATGGCCTTAACCGTAAAAGCTGCATCGTCTGTTGTCCATGATGGGAGGGTATGCTGATGCGCAAAATGACAGTTCAAAATCGAAATCAAAACTACCAGTAATGTCTTCATCGCTGCATAAAGCTGTTTCTGTCCACCCCCTCCAAATACATTGTCCATGTCCGTTGTCCCATGTCACGGTACCAACACATTACATGGCACAATGTTGCAATTCTAAATTACCTCAAATTACCATCGCTGCACATTGTTTACACAACCTTGAAGTTTCAACTGATCTCTTAGTCAATTTGATAACACACATTGAAACTGGATGTGCTTGGCTTGAAAAATATGCAGCAGACCAAAATCCAGTCTGCAGTTGATGACCTTTGGGCCCAAAAGTTGGATTTTGTGTTTGTTACATTTGCATAGCATGTAATGCAACTGCTGTTCTCCTTCCAACAATAATAACACTGAGAACAAAAAAGCAAAAATTGAAAAAAGTCATTTTTTTTAAACTGAATTAGGACTATTTTGCACTACTGAATCCAAATATGACATCCATTTTTCTCAGTCAGGTTAGATACAGTATTTATGCTAATTTGATGTAGAGAAATCCAATCTTTTGACAAAATAGATTACATTTTTATGGTATTGTCAGTTTATTTTTGTTGATATTTTCCATCCAAAAGGAGTTTAAGGAGTAAAAAAGTAATTTTCGAATGCAAGGTATTAACCAAATGGAGGAATCCTAATCACTGATGTCAGGAAGTTCTCCAAAGACAGGTACTTGAATTTCATCATATTGAGCAACAGAACGTCATGCTGATTCAAGATCAGGATTCTTCAGGCTGCTTCAGTTCTTTCTGTTCATCCCAGTCACATCAATAGCACAGCAGTAGCAGTCAGGGACATGGTTTGTTGTCCAAACCATGGGAATTCCAAACTTCAGGCAACTCTTTTCTACTGGCAGTGGCTCAGTCGGTAAGGGACCATGCCTGGGGACTGGAGGGTGGCTAGTTCAAGTCCCGGTTTGACACAAGAGACTGGAGGTTGGTCTGGTGGTTGGAGGGACTGAAGTTCACCTCCATAGTACTGCAGAGGTTCCCTTGTGCCAGACACCTAAGCCCCAACGCCTTTGGTCCACTGATGCAGATACTCTGTACATGACTTGCATACAATGTGTGGTGCCCAAGCCTTATCGTGGTCCCCAAGTTATATAGCAAAAGAAGCATGGTAAGCATGCTTTATGAAACTTGTGACTAGAGTCAGGATTGAGCAAAACAAATGTCATTTTTGGATTCAGCACATCAAAGGTATTCTAAATCAGCCAAAAAAAAACCTTAGATAATTGATTTGACGTTGACTAGTGTAGTAGTAATAACAATAATGATGGTAATACGAATAAAGATAAGATTATATGACAGTAATAGTGATAACAATAATGATAATTGATATTATTATTGTTATTATTGTTATCACCATTACCTAATTATATAATCAGTATTGTAGCATCGCTAGAAGTAGTTGTAGTAGTAGATACACTAATAGTAGAAGCAGTAATGATAGCAGTTGTCGCAGTGGTAGTGAGAGCAGTAGTTGTAGTGGTAGTAGCATTAATAGTAGTAGTGGATGCATCAAAAGTAGCAGTAGTTGGTAAGTAGTAGTAGGAGGAGGAGGAGGAGAAGGAGGAGGAGTAATAGCAGTTGTAATTGTAGTAGTTGTAGTAGTAGTAGTAGTAGTGGTATTAGTAGAAAATGAAAAAGTGGCAGTTGTAGTAGTACTGGTAGTGGTATTAGTAAACCTAATAGTGTTAATAGTGTAGAAGTAGTTGTAGTTGTAGTAGAAGTTGTAGTAGAAGTAGTAGTGGCAGTACTGGTAGTAAACCTAGTAGTAGTAATCCTACTAGTGGTAGTAGTAGTAATGGTATTGGTAATAGAAGTAGTAGTCCTGCTAGTAGTAGCTGTAGTCGTTATGGTGGAGGCAGGGCAGTTGCAAGGGAATTCTGGGTCCCCTGAAAGAGTAAGGGTGTGGACCCCTCTACCCCATCCATTACCACTTTTGTTCCTGTGCTGTGGGCCCTTGAAATTGTCATCATTTTCCCCCTCATACTACGGCTACGGGTAGGGGTAGTAGTAAAGCTAGTGGCAGTAGTCGTAGTTGTAGAAGTGGTAGTAGTAGTAGTAGTAGTAGTAGTAGTAGTAGTAGTAGTAGTGGTAGAAGTAGTGATGGTGGTAGCAGTGGTGCTAAACCCAGGAGCAGTGGAGGGAGAAGTAGTCCTGCAAGTAGTGGTAGCCACAATGGTAGTAGTAGAAGTAGTCATGGTGGCAGCAATCCTTGTACTGGTGGTCGTAGTTGTTGTTGAGGCAGTAGTAGTAGTTAATGTAATACTGATAGTAGTTGTAGTAATAGCAGGTGTTGTTGTATAAGTAAGTGTTTCCCAACCTTCTTCAGTCACAGCACACATTTTACATTAAAGAAAATATTACGGCACACCCCCATCGTCTGCGAGTTGTAGGGGGAAGGGATGGGATCCACGGGCCGGTCTTTCCGTGAAACAAGAGCCAGTCGTTCCACAATGTGTGGCGTCTGTAGACCATAAGATATTGCACTGCGGCTCACCTGATGATTTCTCGACGCACTTGTGTGCTGTAGCACAGTGGTTGGGAAAGACTTGTATAAGTAATGAATCTAGTAGTGATAGTCCTACAAGTAGTAACAACAGTAGTTGTTGAAGTAATCATAGTTAATGTAGAAGTAGTAGTAATAGTAGTTGTATTAGACAACCTAGTGGTAGTGGTCCTACTACGACTAGAAGTTGTTGCTGTAATTGAAGAAGTTCTGGTAGTTGTAGTGGTTGTAGTAGAAGTAGTAGTAGTATTGGTACAGTGAAGGTGCGCTGTAATGTGATTTGTCATAAAAAGAATTCCGATATGATGCCATCAATCTGTGGACCCCAACTTTTTTTAATATTGTTGGCACAAATGGTCTGTAACTGCTTCAAAAGTTGCATTTTTTTCTTTTTATCATCACAATTTTCTGTTTCATTTGTTTTTATCAATCACTCAAATGTGAATGTACACACTTGTTCATTTAGGTCCAAAATATACAAACTACGATTATGCACCTTACATACTGTGTGAGCAATTGGCGTACATTATGTCAAAAATTCGGTATGCGCTGAGCTGTGCTGAAAGAGAGGTAAAGTATAAAGGGGTTTGCGATAAAATGCATGGTCTGTAGCGCTTCAAAACCCCGGAACTATACCCCAAAGGCGAGAATCTGAGGTGCTTTGCTCAAATTCGCAATAACACAATCTCTCATGAATTGCAATGCAAATTTTTGTCCTCACTCAGCGCGTTATAGCAGGCCTTCACTGTAGTAGAAGTGTCTTCTGTGTGTGTTGCACAGTGTATTTCTGGCACAGGCCAGAGTCTAGTATGCAGCTCCTAAACTAAGCAGAGGGACACACACTGACCATCTTTGCATCAATGACCCAGAGTCAAGTGAGGATGTGGAGTCGGGAGAGCTCAGTTATAGAATCATGACTTTGCTGCTGTATTATGTCCAGTGCAAAGCCACAAATACTCGAGTGAAGATGAACATTTGATAAAAAGTGAGAAATCCCGGTCTAAACCCCTATGTCTACTATAATCTCCCTCATCAGTGGTCTTCAGCATTTATTTAATTTAATTTACATCAGAAATGGATGAAACATGCAGCGAGCGGTGAGTCCACTTTGAAAACAACATTTTAGCCCATGTTAGAGGAGAAGGGAAGACTTTAGATTTCCTCCTCCTTGAAACACTCTGACAGGCTGGATTTCTTGCATGCTTTTTTCAAATCAAATAGATATCACAGCCTCTAATTTGCAGCTTTAGATCAGCTGCATCTCCCTCTCTCCACCCCACTCGCTCCCTCCTTCTTCTGTAAAAGCTTCTGAGGCTTTTACAGTAATAAGGCGACAAGTGTGCCCTCACGTGTTGAACTATATCAAGCCCACTAATCTTTGTAGATTGAAGCCGCCCACTGATTTAGACTATCATCACCAGTTTCATAAACGTTCCACTCTGAGGTTTTATACTTGAAAATCTGGAGAGGTGGAGGTGGAATGGACGGTGTAATGGCTCTTTCATTATCGTCCCTCGTTCCGTGTGCTAGGTTTAAGCAGGCTACTGTGAATGTGCTCACTCAGTGGCTCTGTTCCACCTGGGATGAAAGGCTATTTACACCCAACGTGGATGACAATGTCGTCAATGACGATGATGATTATGATGATGATGGTGGTGATGGTTGTGGGAGCTGCAATCATTTCCAGGCAACCATCGGTGCCCACTGTCATTTGGCAGGCACAATGTCACAGCTCTGTAGACAGTGCAACCATCACACCTAATTGACCAGAGGGCCAAATCCTCAAGTCAATTACAAGTACAAGTTAGGAAATGAGATAGTTAAGGAGATAGAACACAACACTTGGCGTTTTCCATCTGAGGCTATAGAAGATAATCACCTCATTTGAGAGCCACTAAGCCTCAACCTCTAATGTACAAATTGCATGTGTCAAAGGGAAACGCTTCCTTTTCTTTCTGCCCGACTCGCTCACTCATTTGACTTATTTCTCTCTCTGATCACTGATAAGTGTTTGTTTGTTTGTTTTTTTATCCAGTTTGTTACTTTGCCACAGTTTGCCACAAGACTTGAGACAGTCCCACGCTGCTGGTGAGCTCTAATTTAATTTTCCACATCCTCTTGTGATACCAGACTCAAAGAATTTAACCTTTGTTTTTCAGCTCTGCCGGGCAATTTCATTTGCCGCTTTGTGCTGCTGTGAAAGCTTCATAGCAAAAAAAAAAAAAAACCCATATCCCAGAAAATAAATGAATAATTAAAATCAATGTTTTCTTGAAAGCAATTAAAGCAGCAACTCCTCTAGCAGCAGCTTAAGTAACAGTTGTCCTGGAAGGTGACTTGGAGGAAAATGTGTCCATGCTATTAGTGGTGCGAGGTGAGCTGAAGTGAGAAAATGGAGAAAGTGAGGCAGACTCCTCTATTTTTCATGAATAAGGTCACTTATCAGTGAATGTAATGTCACCAGGTTCTCTTCTTCAATTCAATAACAGTATGAAAGTGAAAAAAAATTGTTGGGTCATTTTGTTGTAATACACCCCTGGGCTTTTTTATTATGACTTCATTTCCCGTTGTAATATTGGAATGTCTCTATAATTGTAAAAGTGTAATAGACTCTAATAGAATTTCATTTTGAACTCTGAATGGTCTATGCCATCTCTGTTCAATTTGAGTAGAATAATGATTTTTAATGTCCACACATGGTTTCCCGTGACCTTATTCAATCTCTGGGCTGATCAGGAAATATATTGATTCAATTACAGAGCTGGCGACAAGTGAACAGAAGAGAAGAGGGAAAAAAGGTCAGCACATATTTGAAAATGTAAATCTTAACTATGTCTTTTGGGTTTGCTGGGGAAAAAAAGCCATTATAAAATGCCATTTGGCTCTGGTGGCATGTCACCCTCTGCCTCACCTCCTCCCCTCCTCTACCTTCCGCACACACGCACACACACACACACGCACACACACACACACCAGTGGGAATTATTAGAATACTTTGAATATCCATGATGGATACTCTCGCTCTGTCCGACTTCTAGACGGACAATGTGTTGGAAACTCAAGCCTTCTTTTTGCAGTGTTTTGTTTGAATATTCTCCCTTTAAATATTGTTGGTGTCGGCCTGTTGGAGAATTCTAAACGACCTTGAGGTAACGACTTTCTAATGTGTTCACGTGTCGCGCACGATTCCTAGGCTGCCTAAGCTGCTCTGGGTAAATGAGTCTGTGTGTGCTCAAACACTGAACAAAGCTCCAAACCTCATTCCTTCTCAAATTACATGCACACCACACTGGGTTCCACTAATTATTTGTTTGGTCATTAAAAACTCATTAAAATTAAAGTGTTCATTTGCATAGCGCAGTGTGTTGCATCATAAATTATTAATTGCAGATAAATAAATGAATTCAATTAGGCAAAATAAGTAATGTAACATATGCGTCGGCAGAGATCTTGTGCTTTGCCTTTGGTCCGACATTGAGGTTGTCGGATAAGTTTCTCCTGCCTGTTCAGTGGTCTTGAATACTAAATTTGCTCATCCTTGTACAAAAAAAGGGGGGGGGAAAGGAAAAAGAATAGAAGTGACTGTGCAAAATGTGAATTCAATGCAGGGAGTCTGAGCTGCTGTGAGGGGATTGGTGGATCACACCTTTACAACAACACTGAACTGGTTCATTCTCTTTCCAGATGTTCATCAAACATATTTTCCCCTTGTCTGCTTTCGATTTCACTTACTGTTTTTTAACAATTCAAATGAATTGCAAAACATATTGCTCCAACAAGGAATGCAAATACTGGTACGTCCTCACTTCAGTAATTTCCCACACAGGCGTACATGAGCTCTGTGTTGGGATTATCTCCTCTGTGAGCTGCACCGATACCTCATCTCATGGCAAATCATTTTCAGGCCTCTCTGTTGTTTGCATTCATGTCGCGGACGTTAGTCTCCTAAAAGCTGCAGAGAAGGTGGAATTGTGTAGATAAACTCCCTCTATACTCATTAAAGGTAACTGACTTTTGTGGGGAAAAAAATAAATAAAATGACACATTTCAGATGCACCACGTTTTTGATATGGAAGTACCAAATATTTGGTCTATTTCCCGTTTCAGTGCCATGTGGTCTGGGATGGCGTGGAGGCTGGGAATCGAATATGGTGGTGACTGAGCAACGAGAGGTCAGCAGCCAGGGCAGAACCGATATGACTGGGACAGAGGCAAAATCAAACATCTTCATGTGACTATTTCTCACACAGGAACTCTGTGCATTCACACCAATTACAATCCTCTGGCCCACAGGCCATGTTTACACCCATGTTCACACGTTTGCGTGCTGTCCACCGTTATTTCCTCTCTGGTCACGTGCCAAGGGTCTCAGATTCCAGCATGCATTAAGATCTGATTCAATCTGATTAGGTCATACAGTGTGAACCTGGCATCTGTTTTTACTTTGTTAGCTCTACTTCCTGCAACTATTTTCTACTTCCAGGAATTGGTAAATGTGCACCCATTTTCAAATCACTTCATTAATGAAATGGGATTGGGAAAGGTTCTGGGCTAATGGATTAGACTGAAGCTGGATAGTTCAGGCCTTTTACCAGAGGTCACATTTCATTTGCTGCCCATGTCAAGCGACCAGCAGCGGGGCCTCAGAGGCAATCTAATCAATGTCTGCGTGCCGTAGCCCTTGAATGAATCCATTAAAGTTATGTGGATGCATCCTGCACGATGAAAAAATGTCTCTTGATACCTCTGATAGAAATTAGCCATGAATTAGGAGAGAGGCTGGGCTCATTCTGGATGCCAGCCAAAGCAGAATTAATAGGCCATCAGAGGCTCCTATGTGTTAAATCCCATTTGCTGCGGCATGGTTTATGAACGTTCCTCTTCTGTTGCTTCAGGCCAGGCGTGAGGCCCAAAACATCCGACACAAAACTTAATTCATTAACTAAAGATCTGAAAGAAGAGAAAGCAGGGAGGCCTGGAGACCGAGAGCAGACAGACATTCAGGCTGGTTTTTCTCACTGAGAATAATTCCATCTAATCTGAGTTGAGGGTGCTTTTTTTGTGTTGTTTTTGGTTGTAAACTGTAGCTTGGAGTGGGCCTGGAGGACTCATGGACAGGGGGTGTGGTCACCACGTGAGCCGGCCCAGCACCAATCTTTTCTCAGCGGTGCCCACTAATCTCTCAGACTGAACCTCAATCACTTAATTTTTTGGGCAGCAAATAAGAAGTGGGGTCAGACCTCTGCGATATTTCAAGCACTTTGCGTTTACTGATCATTATTTTCTCTGGAAGGCCACAACATTGTGCAAGGTACCGTAATTGAACTACAAAAGGTTCAGGTATGAATCACTCAAAAAATATGAGGGAACACCTTTGAGGTTTTTGGCTCTCCAAAAGCTCGAAGGTTTTTTTTTCCCGTGGAATGTTTTTTGTGTCAAACTGGAATAACATCTGTTCATGAAGTGTTTGGGGGAGGCTGTTTCTACTGTTGTGACTATCAATGAAATGAGGTGTATCAAATAACCAAACCTGAGGAGATAATAAGTTATGACCAAGGTCTGTTTTCATACAGAAAAATACATTTATGTGAAGAATCACATAAATTCTGCGTGTGTTGAAAATTCAAGAATAGACTCGAGATTAAAACAAAAAGTAAAAAAAATCTCTAAAATTCACAATTCACAATAACAATAAAATGCTACATAATTCTGCCTCTGACGTTGCTGTAGCAACCAAGTTTTTGACTTAAGAAAAGAATTGCAGTAGACACTGTGGCCATAACTTCAAATCTTTCATCTTTCAGGAACGAACTCTAAAATCAGAATCAGCCTCAGAATCAGAATCTGTTTCATCGGCTAAGGTTGCGCACAGAAACATGGAATCTCAATGCAGTTCCAATTCACTTCTTGTGATCCGACGCCCCTTTCAGCTCCCAAACACTCTATTTAAAAACATTTTTAACTTCAAACTTTGACTGAGCTTAACCAAGATGAATGTTTTGTTTAATGATAAGCCCTTTAGCATTCTTTGTTTTCATCATGAACCTTACAATTGTCTAATTTTGTGCAGTTATTCTGTTAAAGAATAAACTCCTTCAATGCTGGAGCACAAATTAAAAGCCAATTGGATAGGCTCCACCCAATTCAGCCCGCCAACCGAAATAGCAAAAACATGAGGAGCTCAGTTCAATTTGTCCAAACTGCAAAGGAACACTTTGAAAAAACTTGAAAGCTATTACTGCCCTACCAATCCTTTGCTGGGATTGATTAACACGTGTTTTTCTTTGCAGGGTGAGAGTTGCGTTTTGTTGTCTCGCACCGCACAGATGAGTAACAGCCTAAATTTACCCCCAAGTAGTTTGCTTAATATGCTTGTACAAGCACACTCTAGTATACATCCTTCTAATTGTGAAATATTTCTTCTCACGTGTGCAGCGTTGGAAATGATATTCCGATGTGCAATGCCATTCCAGACACACTCTATGTAAATGCTATCTAACATGGCTCTCATGTTTGCCCTCTTGCTCCAGTGCCACAGTCACGCATCATTGTCAGCAGCCTGCAAAACAAGATGAAATAAAATTCTAAGCCACCCTGGCAGTCAAGGACACCATTCCCTCACCGTAATAGCCTGTATCGCCTAGCCACTCCATGAGTAGCTTTTCTCCATTGCTCTGGGCTTTTATTCCTGGCAATAAGCTCTTTATCACTCCTCAACACAATTCATTTAAAGCCGTCAAGAAGCAATCAAACCTTAAGTCAGAGGATTCAAAGTCAGTGTGTTATTGTTAGGCAAAGTGGCATTTCGGCATTTCCATAATGCACCCAAGCAAATAAACTGTTAATATTTTCCCATTTTTATATTGAAATTTGAATGCCTCTCTTTGCTCATCTGTGTTTTTTCCTCTGTCCCTCTGCACTGAATTTACCTCTACTCTGCCTCTGGGATGACATTATGTTTGGGTTAGTTGTCTTTCTGCCTTGGACATCGATGATTTAGCAATTCTTGACATATCCATTACACCTCCCAGATTGGCTGATCTCCTTCCGCTGTATCTTAGGAACCTATAGAAATGACACGTACCCTTTCAATTTTTCAGATGTCCTCGATTCACAGGTGGTGTATTTAGAAAGAAGTGGATTCTAATTCCAGGGTTCTTACCTTACTATTAGCTATGGCTGCAGGAGAGACATCAATCTTGGCAAGGTCCTTTTGAACCATGTCTTAAAATGTGATCCCATTGTGTATTTTTCACCTGCTCTCTGTAGCAGAGCCGTAAATGGGCATTTCCCCTCCTGCTGTTATGATTTACTGTCTACAATATCATTGCCACAGTCTAAGCAATGTTTGGGAAATGATTCAAACCACTATGTGTCACCACTGTAATGGGAGAAGAATTTCTGTTCTTGCACGGTAAACATACATTCAATATTACAGAAAGGTGAAGATATATTGTAGTTTCGGTCAATATCATCATCGGGAAACTTAGAGCAATGTGTTATTGGTAATCACGCCTCCCTGCAGATGGGCACATCCTGTTCAGGACGGTGTTCCTGAGTACAGATTGCGTGTTTGCGCTTTTATATGATATTTTTTGACAGTCAAGATTAAGCAATGCGATCCATTCAGGCCGTTCACCATTGGCATGTACAGCAAGGATGGGCCAAGAAGACAAAGAACTGATAAAAAGCTCCTCAAGTACACCCACAACCTTAAGTACAGAATTTCATCCCATTTAAGTGCACACTGCAGTTTCTGTTAGTTTGTGGCATTGCATATGTGTTAAGTTTAGAATAGCACTACAAAGCAAAGACAGGAACCCCAGCAGAGAGCAAATAACGTAGTCTGTTGGTCAGGTGGCAGTGAACAAGCGTGCAAATTTCCAATTCAAAAAAAGAGAAAACGGCAGCAGGCAGATTAAACAGAGCACAGCACTGAACACAACTGCAAACACTGACATGCCGAATGCATTTGCAGAACAAAAAGCTGGATCTGATGATTCGTGATCTGAGAGAGCCACATAAGGAGTCTTAAAACGCAGCACACTGGCAGGGCTAACCGGAGAAAAGCTGAGTATGTCCTGACCAAATGAATGAAGGGTGAAGAAATCACCACCAAATGCGAGCACTTCACAATTGGCATGGACAACGAAGATGGACCAAGAAGTCAAAGAATTAACATCAAGCTCTTCAAGTATACACACTGGCACAGACAGGCTCCATGGTATAATTCGCAGACCCGTGAATTGAAGTAAACCTTGCGTAAATTCCAAAGGATTTGGTGCTCCACTTCACGAGAGGAATTTCTCTTAGCCTGGAGGGATGGTCTGAGAATTTACAGAGACGCCCTCTGTCATGCGTGACCCACCTATACTCATCAATAGAGAGAAATAAAAATAACCTGAGGTTCCTTTTCAGCAAAAACATTAAATTGTAAGAAGAACAAGAGGAAACAAAATTAGTGTTCTGAGTCCCAGGAACGTACTTGCACAGGATCTGGCTTTAAGCCCCGTGTCCTCACAACCTTGTCCATCATTAGACTGCTTCTCCCCTATCAACTTCCCTCAAATAACCAAGATGATTTCCTCAGCTAAATCAACAGCTTGCATCTTAGATGCTGTTCAAAGTGGTCTGCTCAAAGAAGTCTTTCCCTTTCCCTGTTTTGATTCTGGGGTTTTAGCTTACTACAGATCTATTTCTAAGCTGCTTTTTCCCTCCAAGATCCTGAAGAAAGCTGCGTGACTACCTACAGAACAATGGTTTATGTGGGGAATTTCAGTCAGGATTCACAAGACATCACCAAGACAACACAGGTGAAGGTCGCAAGTGACCTCTTAAACGCTTCAGATAACCGTCTTGCTCCTGTGCTTGTTCTTCTAGGTCTCAGTGCTGCATTAGACACCATCAACCAACAGATCCTTCTACACAGACGTGAAGATCTTATCGGCATCAAAGGAACTCCCTTAAGATAGTTTAAATCATATATATCAGACAGATATCAGTTGGCACATGTTAACATGTCTAAGACCTAGGTTGTATCTCTTTATGTTGCGTCTGGGGACCCCTAGCCTGGGATGTAACATGAGCACACAAGGGTAAGAGATGGCGTTCCGTTGGACTCCATGCTAGGACCAATTCTGCTCACCCTATATTTACTTCCTATAGAGGGTTATCATAAGAAAACATTATAAAGTTTCATTGTTATGCCAACAATACACAACTGTATCTACCAGTGCAGCCTGATGAAACCAACCAGCTGGCATAACTTCAGGCCTACCTTGGGCACATAACAATGTGAAGGACTCGTAACGTTGTGTTTCTCAACCCAGATACCGTAAAACTGAAGTAATTGTTGTTGGTCCTGAGCATCATGGAAACTCAATGTGTAATGATATTGCTACTTTGTATGGCTTCATCTTGGCCTCCAGCACCTCCATGAAATCAATCAAGATCGGTCATTGAATACTCACACTGAACAAATGTCAAGAATTGCCTTCTTTCACTTACATAACATTGCTCAGATTAGAGACATGCTGTCTCCACCTGGTTCAGAATGCTGCAGCAAATATATTGATGGGAACTAAGAAAATAGACTACATTTCCCCTGTGTTAGCTTCTCTGCACTGGCTGCCTGAAAAATCGAGAACAGAATTTAAAATTCCTCTCCTCACCTACAAGATGCTAATGATCAGGCATCATCACATCTGAAAGAGCTGAGTGTGCCATATCATCAAACCAAAACTGTGCAATCCCAATGTCACGGGTTCGTTTTAGCCAAGGTGGTACGGATGGCTCAGACGATGATACTCCAGTGCAGTGAGTTTTTTATTTGCACCAAGTCCCAAGAATTACAGTGATGAGGGGTGGAAAACATTCACAGTGCAAAAGGAAAACAGGAACATACCAAAATACTAAGGAAAAAATATTTACAACGAGATCTCCAATTGCGTCTACTAAGCTTCTCTCTTACCATCCAGGCCACCAGAACCAACTACTCACCCTCTACAACAGTTCACTCCGATATATATACATACCCCTAGCCCCACCCACGGGCATACCAATTACCTTGTTATGTCTTCCCAAAGGTACCGTCCACTACCTTAATGCCAAGATCACAGATCCACAATATCATACAGACACCAGTGGCACCAATCTCTCTCCTCTCAGATGACAGCAGTTTCCGAAAAAGAAATGATAGTAGCAAAATA
>OMPJ01008769.1:31549-45426 GCA_900312935.1 Carapus acus | reverse complement strand
GTGAAGGAAACGGGGAGGGGAAGGAGGAGGAGGTGATGCTAGGAGGCAGAGTAGTAAATTGTTCCATTTTTGCAGGTAATCTAAATGCTAACTAGAGGCAACTTATCACCAGAATGGATTTCCGACCATCTGTTCAAATAACAGGGGATTTGTCCGGTGGCAAGCACAAGAATGGGATGATGGTGGGAAGATTAGGCGTCGGTGACGGCGCCGCCATGCGCCACGTCTCTACAGTCAGAAAAAAAAATCCAAAAGAAAAGCAAGGGGAGAAAAAAATGTATTTTGTGCAAACAAGAACAGATGACGCCCTCACAATTACACCTGTCAGGAGCTCTGCAAAGCAATCGATCTCTGAGGCAGCCGAGCGACGGTCCCTCTCTCCCTCTCACTCCCTCCCTTTTTCCCTTTGGCTCCTTCCCTCTTTCACTCTGCCTCTTTTCCCCACCCCCTCCACTCCCTTTCTCCTCCCTCTCTCTCTCCGTCTACTTCACGGCAAAATGATTTTCCCATCCCTTCCCTCCATCCTTCCCTCCATCTCACCCAGTACATCCTTCCCTCCATGCCTTCTCAACCTGCACGCTCTTTTCTTAAACAATTTGCAGGGGGAAAAATATTTTTTGATACTCGACAACCTGACAGTGTTTTACTTTTCACTCAGATGAGTGTCAGCAGAAGAGAAGTGATGGAGGGAGGTAAGAGAGGGAGAGAAACGATGGGGCAAGTGAGGAAAGGGAGAAGGGGATCACGTAGTGGGGGAGTGAAAAATTGTTCTTTTTCATCGGCAGAGGGAAGGAGTGATTGAATGAAAGAGAGAGGGAAAGAGGGAGGAGTGATGGCAGCTATGAAAAGAGACAGGGTACAGTGTAACGGAAGGCATTCAAGGGAGAATGGGGAAGGAAATGAAAGGGAGGAGAGGTAAAAAGAGAAGTGGAAGAAGAGTACATAGGGGGAAAAAGGACACAGACCAGACAGAAAAAGGGGTGATAGGGGGGAGGAGAGGAACACAGGCAAAGCAGGAAACATGGCGACAAGAGAGAAGAGAAAAGGGCAGAACGCAGGGCTAAGACGAGGACACAGAGTCTAGGCTTAAACGGAACAGGCTGCTGAGACGGGAGAGAAGAAGAGAGGGTGGCATAGGGAGGAAAGAATGAGAGATGACAGCAAAGCAGAGGAAAAGAAAGATGAGAATAAAATGAGTAAAAAGGAGGATTTACAATAAATAAGGTGCAAGGATAAGAACAATGGGAGGGCCACAGAAAGGCAGATGGGGGGAAGAAATGAGAGACGATGAGAGAGGGATGGAAGGACATAGGAAGGAGGGCAGGCGGAAGGCAGAGAGCGAGGGAGAGAGGGCGAGGAGGAGAGAGGGAGAATAGCAGAGGTGACAGAGCATGCAGTTTACTGGCCCAGGAAGTGTTCTCAGGCTGCTGGCCAATGGGCTTGGCTCGCTCCCCCGTGTCACTAGTAGCTCATTGGCCGATGAAAGCCGGCCTTTATCCTCTACAACAATTGACGCATCACACAAGCACAAAATCAAAGAGGAGACGTTCATCTTTGTTCCCAACTGACACACACACATCCTTTATTCATATTTCTTCACTTTCTCTTGTTGATTTTCTCTGTATTCTCTAATCTGTCCACAACAACAAATCATTACAGTTTCACAGTTTAAGTACAATGTGTGTCTTGCTGCAGAAAGATAGAAAGAAGTATTAATCCTGAGGTGGAGTGAAAACTGAAGAAACTGGTGCCCGGTGTCCGACTGTGCTCGGTGCTGGAACATTATTCTGAGAGCAAAGTGCCTCTGAGAGGGAACAACAGCAGAGAGCGGCACAATCACCACAGAAACCAGAACTGCACGCACGGAAGCTTGGAAAGCAGCATTACAGCAGCTCTCCATTGCCTCCGTCTCCACTGCCAATATTTCTAATAGTGAATCATGAGGTTGAATTACTTTGGGTTGATATTAGATGTTATGTTTCTGCCACCAAAGGGAGACAGCTCAGACCTCTTTCATCTTTTGGCCCAGGAACTTTGGAGAACAGCAAATCCTCTGGAAGTTTGCACTGAATATGAGGATAATAATAGGAGAATAAGTTTTGGGGGCTTTTTTTTTTTTTTTTTGCTAACATTGGATTATTTGCTGGACATGCATTGTTCAAAACAATATCGTTGGCTCGATCTAGCCCATCCACCCTCCTGTCATCTGAATGAGTCCAACAACTGTCCTGAAACTGCTACGACGAGACACCTCCTGGTAAAATTATCGATAGAGTGGTCCCCAACAATTTTTTTTCCACCTTTCTGGGTGTTAAAGGGGGTTGACAACACAAATCACACATACATCACAGACATTTGTATTATTGTCCTGGGAGATGTTGACATATTGACAGTCCATGAATCCCAATCAATCATTCACAATCGGTAATAATCAGTAGTCATACCTGTCAAGGTCAGTATACATTTAAAAGAAATATTCAAGGAAATGTACCATGTCGGCACAATGTTAAATGTCCATCAGACCTCGAGAACAGATTTATCAACACACCTGTGGTGAAATTCATTCATTATGAAGCATACAATGACAATGAGAGCAAAAGGAATGTGTGTGTGTGTGTGTGCGCGTGTGTGTGTGAGTGTCTAAATGTAATGGCATGCAGAAGAAAGAGAGCAGATCTGGACATCCTTGACACTCACTGACTCAATACCAAGACCAAACACTTTATCATCTGCAGTGCCTGGACACTTGGACATGCTGTCTGTGTGTGCGTGCGTGCGTGCGTGCATGTATGTGTGTGTGTGTGTGTGTGCGCACACACGCTTGCATGTCTATGCTCCCGTGTGTGTGTATGTGTGGCCCTGGGCACTGTGAGGATGGGCAGTAGTTATTAACCTGCTGCCCAATTTCTGTCACGGCTGCTTTGTGGCTGCAAGCGGAGATGTTGAGTGTGTGTGTGACTGTGTGTGTGTGTGTGTGTGCTTTCTCACACTACCACCTAGAGAAGTTATTACTGGCACCAAATTCACAGATGAAGGAATGAATACTGCTGAAGTGATTAGGCTTGTTAACAACCTGCTCTGACAGGACAGCAAACGGTGGATGATGACAGCGAAGCAATCAGGCCCACAGAGAAGACCATCTCACTCAATGAAAGCCTCCCCTCCATCTTCGACACAGCATGAGGAGCTCAGACATCAGTAGCAAACTCGTGGCTACAGGGGAGCACAGCGCAGGGGAGCTCCTGCTCAGCGCAGGATGAGGGCTCCTCCCCCAAGGATGGCATTTCCTCACATCCAACAGGGAAGAGATAAAATCTCAAGCGGGAACGTCTCTGAATGAAAAGGACAGGGGCGGCACAGGATAAGTATGTGAATGACCCTGAAGCGTGCCCAGTTTGAGTCCCGGTCTAGACAGAAAAAGAATTATGGAAGCCTGACTGATGGCTGAAGGTGGAGAGATCCCAGTCCATGTCCTGAGCACTCCAAAAGTGCCATTGCGCCAGGCACCTGTAGGCACCAAACCCGATACGCTTGGAACGCAACTCATTGTGTGTAGCTCCTGCACTCTGATATCTCTCCTCCATTGTCATGTGATGTCATGGAAATTCCTGCACTGACTATTCATGCGCATGTTATCCATGCTATTTACTTCATGAAAAAATACACAACAGCATGAAAAAAATAATTTCCACCACACAGGATCAATAAAAATGTGACTTTTGTTCTTTCTTGATACTACGGGAACAACTGAGGGACGTGAAAGGGGTGAAAAGTATTCCAGATTTGCATGAGCATTTTTTTCAAATTTGTAAAACAAATTATCTGTGTTAATCCCCCTGTGTTAATGGATGCTCATACATAGAATAATTTTCACAACTCGCTTCAGCCTGTAAAAACATTATCTATGCTTTTTGGACGACAAACTCAAAGCCTCGTGGGAGATCATGTTCCCTCACATGGAGTGAGATAGACACCGTCCCCTCTGTCAGCTCAGCATCCCACTGTGACTTCACTGCAACCTTCGGTAAACTCATCCAAACACCTGTCAGGTGTGTTCTCACCTTAGCAAAGCGTGGGTTTGATTTTCTATCCGAACTGCTCTGGATTGCATTCACACAGCACTTTGTTTGTGACCAGCCCTAGACCACTCAATCTGTGACCGCCCCCCCGTGTCCCCCACCTCCTCAACCCCTGCCAGGGGGAAATTCCCAAATGAATAGTACAACGGGGAAAAACAAATACAAGCGTGATTGAACCGGACTGTGCCATGCTACTGCAAGAGCAGCTTTCCAAGGCGGTGAGAGCAGTTGTCCTCTGCACGGTAACTTCCAGACACACTCTAACACACAACCAATGGCCAAAGTTGGTTCACAATCACTTTCTTGAAGTGCTGCTGAACAGTCCAACGTGGAGCTGAGAGGCTTTGTGATGAAAGTAGGACATTCTCAGCCATGGAGGAGGCTCCAAACAGCTGCATTGACACACACACATGCGCACAGATTCCCACTCTGACAGTTGGCAAAGCCTCACCCTACATCTGTTCCACACTCGTCTTCGCACACACAAATGCACAACTTGATGTCAGGCCAGTGGAGCTTTTGTGCGATTAATACACATACACACAGCCACACAGCTACACACACACACACAGGCAGGTATCGTGCTGGGAGTACTGCTGCCGACTCACCAGGTGGACAGTTTGCCTTACAGCAATGGAGCATGCAGCCAAAACTTTGGCGGCCCTCTTAAGTCTTACATTTCTGCTGTCTTCTTCTTCAGTGTGGGGATTATTAGAAGAGGAGTAAAAGATGGCTGTTGTGCGAAAGGCTTGTAGCAACTGTATCTGCATGTGTGTGCTTCGGCAGCGGGGCTGGATGGAGCTGCACTGACATGTTTCAACAGAGGTGACATTTTGTTTTTATATCCAACTTAAAGTACAAGACTGAGGCCAAAAACAAATTGAAAATTTTGGGGGATGTTCTATGTGGAGACAAAAGACTTCAAGTAACACTCACTTGTATTCATTTTCTCTTCATTTGCTTACTGAAAAGTCTTGCTTGTCATTGTTATTGTTTGCAATTCATGTCAGACACCAAATCTGTTATTCTTAATTTTCTGTCTGAAGTCTGAACCATCAATTCTGGGAACTCTCAGGGGACTAAGACTGACAGGAGTCCACATAAAAAAAAATGTTTCTCATCACAGGAGCTCTATCAGGAACATTATTTCTTCTGCCTCCACTGGAGGTCCTGGACAGCTTTGTAACCTCTTTCTGGTCATTCAGTTAGAAAGTTGTGGTAATTGCAAGATTTGGTACAATAACCATTGGTCTGATTTCAGTTTTGCTTAGCTCAGTCAGATCGCAGCAAGAATTTGAGGCTGGGAGAATCTGGAATTCCGTTTATTCCTCTGCATATTCAAACTTAAACCTTTGCAAACTCCTACCTGTGCCACAGTGCAGACAAAGAGTCATCAAAAACCACGTTGAAGCGTTCAGGGCAAGGAGGTGATTTCAGAGAGCAAAAGTACCCATTGACATTCAACCTGCATAGACCTGAGAAGAATCTGATTTTAGTGTGCAGGCGTTGTAAGTAGTGTGGGACTCATTGAAATGTTTCTCTGGCAGCTTATTTGCCTCAAGAGGTCTTTAATGTGGTGAAATAAAGTGAATGATTCATTGATATTCACCAGACAGCTGCTGCTTTAAATCAGATTCTCTCACTTTCTTTACACAAAAATACCACAGTCACAATCATGATGTGTATTGCGTAATTATTGTGTGTGTGTGTGTGTGTGTGTGGGCGGGGGTGGGGGTGCGGTTGCGAATTACAGCACACGTATCTTATTGCTCCTTATTTTACTTCTATCACCTTACGTCTCAGTGGAATAACAAGGTTGCTGCCCGGAGCACACGCTTAAAAACACACACCCTCACACGCATGCAGTCTCAAGTGCACACACACACATTAACACAGAGACATTATAGAACATCATCATGATTAGCTTTGGCAGCGCAAGGCCATCCAGCTCTCTCAGATATAACTGCTTCTCTTTGATAAACATGAGAACTGAGACACACCGCTGTCTGCTGCAACCATCTAAGTGAGAACCACAAGCTGACAAACACACACACACTCACACAGACACACACACACACACGCACCCACACCCCTATGGTCAGTGTTAGCGTATAATCTCACAGTTTTGCGAAGCCTGGAGAATATTTGATATGTAGATGGGTCTTAAAAGGGTGAGATTAGCATATTGGGCTCCTGTTGCACGCAGCTCGAAGCCGCATGTGGTGAGCACATTTTTAATCAGTGAGCGGAGAAAAAACTAATTTGTTTGTGGGGGCAGAACTGGGTGGTGCTGAGGAGATGATATTTGCCATTTTGATGGCAGTCCTGTCAAAACAGGTGAATAGACTCAGCCAGACAGTGTGTGTGTGTGTGTGTGTGTATGTTTGTGTGTGTGTGTTGACACAGAAGGAGAAGTTGTGAATGCCTATGGTCTGGGTTAATCTACCCCATGTTTGCCTTGAGGTGTGTGTATGGTATGTATGGGTCCGTGTAGTGACTTATTGCTTTATGTTGCTGTGACTGCACAATAACAAACATTTCAAGTGTGACATTATTAGCCAAAAGGTTATTCTTCATCTGTTATCCCCCTGTTTTCCTTTGCTTCATGTTTTTATTATTTTACAAAAAAGAGTGACTGCAGAGGTGTGTGTGTGTGTGAGAGAATTTTTTCTTCGGATGTGCCCACAGACATATATAGCTGTCTGCTTTTCTTTCCCACAACACACACTTACAAACTTACATGTGTGATCATTTTGACTTCACAGCCTATTCAGCCGAACACAGTCCCACACACAAGCATGCACAGACACAGTTGCACAATAATAACTACCCATGATGCCAATATTCTCTACAAATGCCTTCTCTCTCTCTCTCTCTCTCTCTCTCTCCCCCTCTCTCTCCCTCTATCTCCCTCTTCTGCAAATAGGGACCAATTAGTCCCAATTGTCCCTTGCACCAATAAAGGGGCATTATGGGAACTCCCCCTACTTAACACCTTTCCTTTTCTAAACAGGCACCCAATTAGAAGCCTAACAGACAAAGAGCAGAAATATAAGTGGGTGTCTGGAGGGGAGGTGATTGAGGAACATAGGGGAAAAGGTGCGTGTGTGTGTGTGTGTGTGTGTGTGTGTGTGTGTGCGTGTGCGTGTGCGTTTGTGTGCTTGGGATTCATTTCTTGTTAGATTCAGAAAAAAGTACAGCTGCTGTTACTGTCGACAAAGAATACCTCAGTGAGGGATGCATGTGGGAAAGTCTCTTCCTTGAGTCTTCTGAGCTGAGTCATCAAATTGTGCCTGGACACCTGGGGTGCTAACTGTTCTCCAGAGGACCATTGGATGACTTCAGTTGCAGGTGTACAGTCCTCAACACTGAGACATGTCCCTCATCATGTTAGCGCCACCTTAACACTGTACCATCTGAAACAACTCTGCCTCATGTGCGCCACCACAGTGTGATAACAGAATTCACCAATATTCTGACTGATGAACTGTGCTCTTTGAGGAGAGATGTCTGTGTATGTGGGCGTCTGGGGTGAGGGGCAAAGATCAATCACAAGTCAGCCATCAATCTGCTTGCATATTTTATTTAGTTCTTTAATTCTATCAAAAATTTTCCAAGAGACGTGCAAAACAACGAAGCCAGCCTTCTAGCTGTGTCATATGCAGATACACACATGCGCGCACGCACGCATGCACGCACACAAACATAAATGTCAGAAGTCAGAAGCCAGACAGAGTGAAGCTGTGCTTTTGCTCAGGCTTCATTAAATACTGAGACAATTTTTTTTTTGCTGGCAGCTCAGCTTTCCTAACACACTCCTCTAAAACACCACACCACGTACACATACACATCCGCACATCTTATTATATCTATTATATTGTATGTGCTTCCTAAGTGATGGCCGCATGGCTCTTGCTTTTCCCAGAGAAAAATACTAAAAAAGGAGCAGCACTGTAAATACACATTACTGCTGGACAAACAACACTGCAGTTCTCACCAAGCTACAAGTAAAAAGAGAATACACACACGCACGCACGCAGACAGACACAGACACACACACGTAGGGGTGTTTTTCCCATGACAGCATGGGAATTCCTCTGCTCAGGAGTCACCGCTCAGTGTGAGACAGAGGGAGCGTCTGTGTGTGCGTGTGTTAGAACAGCCGCAGGGGCTGTCCCTGAAGTGGCCCACTCTCTAGAGAGAAGCTGTCTGCTTTGTTCCTTTAATCTACACAGAGACAGGAGAAAAGAGGGAAAGGGGAAAAAATAAGGCAGAAGGAAGGAGACGAGGAGGAAAAGGAGGATGGAGCGAGGTAACATGGTGAGGGATGTACAGGGAGGTTACTTTGGGTGAGAGTGTTGGTGCAGCGCTTAGAGGTATAACTTTCTCTTGACAGAGTAACCTCAATATTACAACCTTACTATTGCTGTGTACCAGGTACTGTATGTTCCAAACGTCTGCCTCTCCACAGTCTCCTCATCATTTCAAGTAAACGTCCCTGTGCAACCTGGACAACCCATTTCAAGGGAAACCCCAAATCATGGGAACAATAACCTTGTTTGACAGACAGCTATTCAACCTATTAAAATGTGATGCTTCATTTTGCATATATTCTGGAGGTACTGTTGACTCTTCCTCTTTTCATTGTGGTGTTCTCGGGTTAATGACCTCATAGAGTTACTCAAAATGGACAACTACTCTTATCCATTTTGAGTAGCTTATTTAATCACTTACCAAACTGCAATGCAAAACAATTATGAATGCTGTCCGGCAGGAGTGATTTTTTTCATCACTTTTAAAAGCTGCTTATGTATTTGAGAATGTCTACTATTCCAACTTATTGGGTAATAAGGAAGAAATTCACCCACACTCCACTGTCAGTAGGAAGCAAACGAGATGAAGGGGAGAAGTTCTGGAGGAGGTAATGAATGAAGTTTAGCTGCCAGCAGGAGAGACGCCTGCTTCAAGGTCACCTCAGGCCTCCAAATATCTTGTGAATGGACCACCTCCAGGCACAGGTAGGAGGTAGTAATACAGTATTCTGATCAGATTGTGCTTTGTTTTTACCTGTGCTGGCTTGATAATTAGTCCAAGTTGATGCAAAGTGCTAGAATCCATGTGTGAATGATGTGGTAGTGAGCAATGTACACATTCTATCCACACAAAGTGCTCCAATATTTCATTTCCTTTTTGAAATAGTCATCATGAGACCAATATCTCGGAAGATGAACTGTCCTTTGTCATTCATGTGATTTATTTTGGATAAATCTGAAAAAAACAAAAAACAAATATTGGCACTGGGCACTGAAACACATTGTGTGAATGCAGAAATCCTTGCCTGTCTGATTTCATCAATACCTTAAAACACTTAAAAATGCACACTATGTTTACACTCAGCGTGCTAAATTAGATTTGCATAAGAAATACATTTCAATAACACTTTTCTTTCCAGTGTTTCTCTGTTAGAACATGCACTGCTGAGGCTGAGGCTGCAGGTAGGCGTACACACACACACACACACGCACACGCACACACAGGCACTCGCACCACCCGTGTGCCCGTGCACACCTCAGCTGTGGAGCAAAAGCCATTATTCATCATTTACAGTAAAAAAGTAAGTGAGCCCATTAATAACACACAGACTGTTTCATACTGCTCTCTCCTGCTTTGCAAACTGTCATGCTGTGTGACAGAGTGGGTGAGCACGCCCCTGCGCTACACAAACACTCACGCACACATGCGCAAAGGGAGACAGGGAGTGGAGTTAAAGGGAGGTCCTCGGAGGAAATGCCAGAGGTGGTGAGAGATGGAAAAGTCTTCTTGCTGCCTCACTTCAGAGTCTATGTCCCTTTGAACCGGATCATTTCAAATTCGCCTCCTCTTTGACCACCATATCGTCTGACTGGCACCTTTGGACTGAACCATTACATTCTAGCCGGCCACTCTTCGAGTGCACATGTACAGCGAACACCTGTGAACACATCTTTTACTAGAGATTACTGCATTACATTTAAGAGATTAAATGTAAATGCAGGTGTGCAACAAGCACTGATAATACATTCTGATTACAAATTGATGCACACAAGCCTCTAAGACTTAGCAATCACTTAGATCACTTTGTTTCTGAGTGATCCAAGTCGCTGCTTTGTAACGGCTCTCCTCCAGCACAGATTTCACAGTATGTTGGTCATATTTTGCCAAAACTGGGATCATATGCGGAATATTTACCACTTGCATGGAGCGATGACATCTTTATTCTGGGCGAGGGAAACCTGAGATACAAACACGTTCATATAGAACGCTCACATGGAGCCCCTGCACTGGCCTCAGGTACCTAAAGCATGTGGTCGCACTGAGCAGATCATTTCTCCACAGAAGCAATTACACTTGGGCCTCATGAAATATACCAGTAATAAAGAAATAGAAACAGTCTTATTGTAGGACACTGCGAAGCAAAGCTTTATCATTCTAGTTTGATACTGATGAGAAGGATTGATGTTTTATAGCCATCTCAAGAAACTGACGAATCTGCTCAACTGGTCTGTGCAAACTTTCAATCATCTGACCGTCATGCTACCCGACAGCATGGCTGGATGAGGTCATCGCACTCTCCTGGTTCGTAACAACTCACGACAGTTTAAGCATGGGGCTCCTTTTCTGCGGTTTGCTCAGTGAGTGTGACAGCAGTGATCAGATCATTACAGTCAGCCAGTGGCACTTAGATAGAGAGATTCACTCTGACAGATAGCCAGAGAGCGGGCGAGCAAGATAGAGGTACGCTGAAGAAAAAAGAAAGAGAGGGAGTATGGATTAAGCTCTCCCAATGGAATACCCACTCATTTTCTCTGTGGAGCGAGACAGGGAGATGGGGGGGATGCAAGGAGGGTTAGTTTCTTATCGCTCCATCTGATAACAGACTCTCTCTCTCCCTCTCTCTCTACAGATTTCTCATTGTACCTCTGCTCGCTGTCTCATCATTTCATCGCTAATAACTTCTTTAATTTACCCAATTTTCACCCATCTCTTCTCACACTTTAACTCCAAGCTTGCTCTCTGGCACATCGCTCAAATTCTCTTTCATTTCCTCCTTGAATTCTCTGAAAGTTGCCCAATTAAGGGTGAGCATCCATCAGGATCCAGATTGTTACTTAAAGGAGCTTTATGGAACTTTGCAGCTTTAAAGTTTTATTTTCATTTCTGATATATAGCACTTCTGTTGAATCAATTTCCTGCTGTGCTCTGCATTTGTCATGTCACTTTCAGATAGTGTTGGTTCCAATGATCCATCATAGTTTTTACTTTTCACTGTATTTTAAATAAACACTTTATTCCCACACAAATTTTTCATCCCTTACCATTTTAAATATTTGTTCTGTTTGTTTTTCTCCTTTCTCACTGACAAATTACTCATTCAGTACCAACAAAGGGTTGCAAAAGAGGAATGCTGAGCTTGAGGTAGAAAAAAAAATTACAAAGATTGTTTGAAATAAACATTTTGTGATGTTGACATCCTCCCAAAAGGGACATTAATACATCAAATTTGTCTTTACAAACAGTCAGCAGACGATAATCATACAGCCATTTGGTAAAAATAAAAGAATCGAAATGACGAGGTGGTGAAAGGAGGGTCTTGTACGTTTAAATGAGAGGAGAGAGAAAGAAGAGGACGGGAGAACGAGAAGAAGAAGAAGTGTTATTTAAATGTAAATAAATTGGATTCTTTTTTTATCAGAGCAAAGTTGGAGGAAGCTGTTATCTGCTGCTGGAGGCCTGCTTTCCTGCTGCTGCTGCTGCTCTATCTGCTCGCTATTACACCTTCACACCGAGGGCACACACTCATGCGTGCATGTGTATGCACTCACACACACACACTGAAACGCTGGCAAAAATGCACTGAGGATGGTAGGTGTTGGATTGTAAATGCACAGCTACAGTCGCACACAGAGTCGGGTTCACCAACACAGCAACAACCATTGCAGAGCGATGTACACACACTCCCTACGAGTGCATTTCTGGCTTGTTTCATTGACAAGCGAAAACCCCACAAATACACAGCACTACCCATATTAATTGTATTCGCCACCTAGAGACGAGTGCAAAGGCTGAAATCAAGACAAATCCGGGCCCTACAATGAACATAGTCTGATCAAATCACATAAATGGCAAACATTCATTCACAAACACAAAAGACAAAAAACAAACAAATATGCTCGCAATACCATGCGAATACAAACAGGTTCATATGTTCATTGATACTTGCACAATAGAGGACAAATGCAGTCAAACAAAACAAATGGATGGAGTCCTGTGTGCATTGTATGTGTGTGTGTGTGTGCATGTATGTGTGTGTTGCATTGCCAGGGGCTATGGCTGCTATCAGAGCTAAGACGATTACCACACGTCATTTGTCATCTGGATGGTGGCAACATATAGCTCTACATTTAATTTACCACGCCATCACATGCTGGGGGCAGACTATGTGTGTGACTGTGTGTATGTGTGTGTGTTTCTTTGTGTGTGTTCCATTGACCCATATATACAAAGCCCTGCAGGGAGGAGAGAGAGAAAAAGAGAGTAATTTAAAGAGAATGAAAGGAGAAACAAGAGAGTGTGCGCGTGCGTGTGAGTGTGCGCGTGATTGTGCGCGTGCGCGCGGATCCGTGTGTGTGCGGCATGTATGCGTGCATTTGTGCAGGAGGGTGTGCGTATGTACTTGTGCGCAGCATCTGTCACTTTGTGGACTTGGGCAAAGAATTCACACACACATGAGGCTTTTGTGTGTCTGTGCACTAAGGTGGGTAGGTAGGTGTGTGTGTTGTCATGAGGACTTGAAGAAGGGAGGAAAGCCATTCAGCAGTTAAAATTCTCAGGAAATAAAGCCCACTTTTGATGAGACTCTGGAAAATTAAATGCTACAAAGCATAGACTTTTTTTGAACCATGCAACAAGGATCTCAAATTGTTAAATCAAAAATGTTGATAAACTGGTATGGAGAAAGTGCAGTTTTATTTAGACTGATTCAATTTCAATAACACACTGGCTATACATACACTGACGCACATACACGACAACATGCTGGGCAATATCGGTCAAAGCAGATTCAATAAGTCATCAAGTATCAAAAACTGACAAGCATAGCTGATCAAAACAAACAAACAAACAAACAAAAACATGCAAGTAACACTTGTTCTCTTTTGCTTGCTCTTCTTCCCATATAAAAGATTCATCCTTTTATTTCTGGCCTCAGTCGTGATGTGCACTGAATAAGTGCAGGTATATCAGTGAGTGCATGCATGTCTGTATAAGCGAGTGTGTGTATGCCTGTGTGCCCGCCCATGTGAGTGTAATGTACTGAGAAGATGAGCATGAAAGAGAGAAGAAGAAGATGAGGGAAAGAGAAAAGGTACAGACGGAGAATTTGAGAGAAGAGGAGCTGGCACACCGACAGATAGACAAGCAGGCAGACAGAAAGTCAAAAAATACAGTGTCCTGGAGAGATATTTGATATTGTTTCTTTCATGGCTCTAAAATTCACATCTTATCTCCTCCTCCTCCTCATCCACCTCCTAGCTCCCCCTCCCCTCTGATTCCCTCCCTCTCCCCTTTCCCCCGCCTATCTCTCCTCCCGCTGTCAGCGACTTCGGGCATTTCCATAAACGGCTTTATGAGCTTTAACAACAATAATCCTCCTCTTACAAATACAGTGAAATAAAAATATCAAATAAGATGTTAGCAGGTTAAGGCAGCCATAATCCGCGCCTTCCGCGACTTCAAAGGAGGCGGCGAGGAGCAGCGGGG
>OMPJ01008769.1:0-31529 GCA_900312935.1 Carapus acus | reverse complement strand
CCTCCTCCTGCTTAACATATCAAGGCTGTGCTGCCGCCGCTGCCGCTACTGCTACTGAGGAGGAGGAGAAGGAAGGAAACCCCCCACAGAGCGTCAGAGTCTAGAAGTGAAACAGCGACAAATTGTTATGTTGTGACACTCATTAGGAGGAGGAGAACCGAGGGGATGCACTTATTTTCTCCTCCTTCCTCTCGCCCCCATCCCACTTATCCCACTTGTTTGTTTCTCCCACAGTCAATGGTGAGGAGGAACAGTGTGTTCTGAGAAAGGTTAAAGGGAAGGAGTGTGTGGCTTTTTCGAGCAACTTCTTGAGGAGTGTTGCAAGGAATTCCGGCTCTGTGAGGACAATCCAGGTCCATTGGAAGGTTTGCAAACATCACTTGAAAAAAAATTTGAGGCTCACTTCCACAGATCTAGTATGTGTCGATGGGTCCTTTGGTTCTTTGTTGCTCTATATCTAAGCCTGGAATGGTTCTTCAGAGCATCTAAATGGTCGTTGAGGATGATACAAGGTTCTTAGCTCTTAATTTAGGGCTCAGAGTGTCATTGTGTGAGACTAAATGTACCCACTGGTCATTGACAAGGTTGTAGTAGCTCTTGATTTAGATTTCACTGAGTAGGTTCTAATGATGTTAAGAGAGATTCCTGTGTACACATGATGCTTGAACTATATAGTCAGGTAAAAGCATCCTGAGGTCCCAGGAAGGGGCAAAGAGTCCATTGTGGTCCTTATGCAGGTTGTAGTGGTTGTTGAATGAGTGGTTGTGGTCCGCTGGAGAGGTTCAAGAGGTTCCCTTACAACTTCTACTGCTCTTAGAAGAGCAGACAAAACAAATCGGTTTTTGTGAGAGATGATGCAACTCATATGACATATATCAAGAGGGACAGATTCGCCTGTGCAATGTTTGAGGGTGGAATAGAGAAAAGGACAAGATATACTAACAGGAAAGACAAAAAAAAAAGAAGGAGAGATGGAGAAGAACGAAAAAAAAGGGAGAATCGCGGGCAAAGAGAAAGCATCTAGTCTTTGTTTCCAAATGCGACTCAATAGTGAACACACGTGAGACAAAAAGGAAGAAGAAAAAAAAAACCTCTCACACTCTCACACTCTTGCACACACACAAACACACACACACACACACAACACACACAGACTCTGCCACTCTCTCCAAGTCTTGCCAAGAAGCAGATGCCGGGCTCATCTGGCGAGCTGCATGGTAACTGTCCAAATATTGACACACACACTCACTAATACAATGTTAACACACATATGCACTCACAAACATACAGGCGCAGCCACACACACACACAATTAACACACACGGTTAACTCCTCAGTGACTGAATTGGCTGCGTTTTCAGTTTTAAAAATATCAGTGCGGAGTAAAGAACAATATTTTCAGCATTCAGTCAAAATTAAGAGGTGTGTGCAGTTTAAGACTGGTTTAATGTACCATATTTCAAATCATTTTTTCATTCATTTCTTTTCATTGTATTACAAGAAGCGTATTTTCAACAACCATCTCTGTGGTGTGCAACGTGTGGATCAGTCCGTTGCCGTGCCTTCACACTCCACAGCTCAGACAGCAGCCTCTGGATAAAGTACACACACACTCACAAGCACGTACTCAGTCGTGTACAGAGGTTGCTGCTGGCTATGTTAATGGCATACACATGGAAGTTTGCTGTAATCTTTTTTAGGTTAACAGATAAATTTTCACATTCTATTTGAGTTTGTGTATCCATTGATTCAAAGCAATCTCAAATAGCCATTTCATTAAATGCAATAGAATGATTTCACTTCTTCTCTATTGAAGAAAAACAAAGCTCATGATACTGCCGCCGTGGAGACTCTCTCACAGGTCAAAAAGCATTTCCACGAGTGTGTATCGCACATACCCCTCATACCCCTGCTAAGAGTGTGGGTGAAAAAAGTGTCATTAATTAAGATTTAAGATATTTGGACACACACAAATCCACTACTCCCCCCTTGGGTGCACTTCTACTCACCTTCTGGTGGGAGCATTGGAAAAAGCACAAATGTACCTTGCCTTGTCCAACACAAACACCTGCTTTCAGTCCCCCTACTGAGGAGCCACCACTATAAATCTTAGGGAGTGTCTTTTTCATTTCTATAGGATGACAATATCATACATAACAATACAATAGTAGAGCACAATGTTGGAAATAGCTGCAGAGGGGGTGAAAACCACAAAAACAAAAATGTGACTCCGTTTACAGTGAGGTGGGACAAAAAGGAAAAAATTAAAAGGATGTGACAATAAAAGAGGAAAGGGATAAGGACATGAAGAGCATAATAAAAGCAGAGAGAGAGGTGAGGAAAAGTGGCTGGGAGAAAAAGGATCGGTGGCAAAAAGGAAAAAAACGAGTGCAAACAAGAAACAGGAGAGTGTAGTGACTCAGGGAGAGGGAGAGGGAGAGAGGGAGAGAGAGAGAGAGAGAGAGAGAGAGAGAGAGAGAGGAGAGGACGAGAAGAAGGGCAGAGAGTATTTAAATGCAAGCCGGTGTTAATGAGTTTGGTCAGAGTGTGGAACAGTCTTTTTAAAGCTGCTATCATTCTCATTAATGTAGTGAATGAGTCGCTGATAGCTGTCATGGACCTCACACTCCAATTAACACACACACCTATACGCACAAGCTTGCATTTGGGGAGGGATGCACATACACACATATATACATACACCTAGAGGGAGCTTATGTGTGGGTGTGTATATGTTTATTTAAACGACTAAACAGGCAAGATTTCTTATTAACATGATTGTGGGCATGTGCATGTGTGTGTGAGTCCGTGGTTGGGTGCAAATGGATGGTGTCAGCTGGGGAAAAGTTTTTTTGCAGTTTACAATTTCAGCATTTCTTTTAATGAGGGTCCACTAAGCTGTGAGATAGGAATGCTAATTCACCTTGACGGGCGGAGAAGCTATGCTAAAAAATTTATAGAATCTCTCTTAAATTTAGCTGAGCAGTATTTCACAAAATGCAACTTCTCAACATACATATACGCAACTTGATACTGAAAATGGCAGAATGTAACAGAGACTCTAATATGCTGTTGTTATTATCTGGTCTAGTTCAGCACTAGAAAGAAAAAGACAATGAAAATAAAAATCAGTCATGAAAATTTCAAATTTTTGGACACTTTGGAAAAAAAATATTTTTGTGAGAGTGCCGTTCTAATTGCTTGAGGCGGGGTCTAAGGTGCCTATGCAGCAATTGGCAGTGTCTTGCTCAAGGGCACTTGGGGTCCCTCCAGAAGCGGCCTTGGAGCAAACTCAGCTTTGAGGACACTGCACTACTTCTACTAAAAGGAGAAAGGTGCAGAGGTGCTAAGAATGATAGCAGTGTTGATATTGTTTTGTCGTAGTTATTTGTACTGGCAGTCGACAACGCTGTGAAGTAGCGGCATATCTGTGGTATCAATATTGGTTATTATGGCAATACTGCAGGTCGAGGAGTTTTAGGTTTGTGTGAGGCCTGAGCGAATGATGTTGAGGCCAAGGTCTCCATGAGATTTAATGAGCAATCACTTTCCCTCTGCTTCAGTGTCTGTCCTTTTCCCTCCATTCAGCTCCCCCGCCCCCTTCTATCCTTCTTCTCGTTTTCATTTAACTTGTCTCTTTCCCGGCCTCCGTCCATCTGTTCTTTCTGTTTGTCTCTGCCACTTTTCTATTATCTCGCAAATATTCAATTTTCTCCATTGATAAGGACAGTTAAGGCATTCATTAACAAGTTTTCACTGTGTGTGTGTGTGTGTGTGTAGCAACTGTGTATGTGTGTATGTGTGTGTGTGTGTCTGGTACAATTAAGTTTGGCTTCACAGTGATTGATACCGGCTTGGCTTTCAATTTGTTCCACTACAGAGCCCAGAGCGTCCCCTGTCGACCCTGCCACACTGACCACACACACAAGATCACACTCGCTCTTTCTCTCTCTCACACACTCACACTTACACTCACACTCACACACACACACTCACACCTTGCACCACATCCTTAATGCTGTCTTTTACCTACCTGCCTATCTCTACATACACGCAAGCGTGGCTGCAATTTCTCAATCAATACGTGAAAAATTAATGGTGAGAATAATTTAGAGATAAAAATGTGAAATGTGAAGTTGAAAATATGTTTCTGTAAGAGATGGAGATGAAGAGTGAAAATTAGGAAATGGAAACGTCTTGTGACAAAAAAAAGGTGAATGTTGACAACAAGAATCCTAAGGCTTGATCAGGTTGTGAACAGAAATGCATTTCAGAAAACAAAAATGAAATCACAGCAGTTGTGAATCAGTCAGATTTGTTGTGAAATACATTCTTTGCTCTTCCTTTATGTCAAATGGCTTGGGATTGCAAATTGATAAAAGTTGGTGAGCTGGTGATGGACCAACAGATGATTAGATGGACCAAAGAAGATTAGAAATTGAGTAGATGAGCACAAACAGTGACAAATAATGATTTCAATTCAAATAAAAATCATTGCAGTGTATGGACACATAAGCATGTGCCATGCCAAACCAACAATTCAGAATTTGGGGCAGTGGCTTCTACCTCCAGAAAAAAATAGTTGAATATTATGAAATATTATTAAGAATAGACATATGGACAATTATATATCAATGATTTATACAGGAAGAGAAAATTGCAGATTGTAATTATTTTACATATGTAACATAATTTGGAGGATGAGATAACGTTTTTCATCCACAAAAACATCACATAGATCTGTGGCATAGATTCTACATGCATGTGCATGTGCAGAGGCTCACGGCTCTCTCTTTGTGTGTACATGGGACATAATGACTGAAATCATTTAATGGTGGCGCGCGCGCGCGCGTGTGTGTGTGTGTGCGCGCCCGCTTGCGTGTGTGGGTGTGTGATTGTAGCACAAGAGGGCAGAAGTCAAGTGGGTGTGTAAGTACAGACATCAATAACGCAGAGGACACGTGCATGAAATTACACTCTGTAGATCCATCATGGATGAGCAACAACAACAACAGCAGCAGCAACAGACGCACAGAGAAAAGTGATGGTGCCGAGCCGTCTAAAGGTGACACACACACCCGTGTGTTCAAGGGAATTAGGTCATCACGCTCTTCTAATGCATCCCTGCGTGAGAGTATTCATGTTTATGCAGTACTTGAGTTTTTTTTTTTTTTGGATTCACATTTTAACTCTTTTCAGCTGAGCGCACATTTTCTGTGATGTTACAAGAGACTGTTGGATACATCCAAATGTGAAATAACTCATCAGAAATTAATTCAGTAATGTTTAGCCCACAGGAAATTCACAGAATTGTTATCTTACAGATATGTTAACTGTGTTTTGAAATTACACATTACAAACAAATATTTACAGACGTGTTTTCTTTCAGACAGAATAGCGTGTACACATACTGATTTTTGTACACAACTAACATAGTTCAACATAGTTTACTTACAATAATTCTCTATACCATACTATTTTGTGTACTGCGGTTTATAGCAATTTTATCATTAACAATGTTCAGCATCAAAACACACATCAGCAAAGCTGATTCTCTGCCAAGCTTCGAGAGAGTTCTTGAAGATTTCCAGGAAATTAACCCAAACTTTTTGGGTTGGATGTCACAGCAGAGCATGACCCAAATAGTTAAGAAAAATAAAATTAACACGAATGAACGATAAATTAAAGGGTAGATACAAGATGAAAACAACGTGATAGTAGTTATATGATGAATACATGTGACGAAAACAAATCCATCGTCTGACCTCACATGAAGTCTGTGTGTGTGTGTGTGTGTCAGTGTTTGTGTGCAAATATGTGTGTGCATGTGAGTGGAAGCGAGAGACGGAGAGAGACAGAGACAGCTCTTTGAAGATCACTCATCTCCAATCAGCATGAGGCCGAGTTCCCTCCGAAATGTCACCATGTAGAGCCCAGCAGGTTCCCCATTTACACACACACACACACACACACACACGCACACGCACACACGCACACACACGCACACACGGTTTCTCTTTCATTGAGAAATTTATACACATCTTGGGCTGCATACTGAATTGGAAAAGAAATTACTTCCAACAACTATCCAACAAGATGAAAAAAAATTAGGAAGTACTGAAACTTAAAATTATCTTTTATTATATTTTGTTATTAATTAAAATCTAAATGATGCAATATTTCTTTCTAAGGAAAAGCTGAGACATGGCGAGCAAATATGACTTGTTTATAAATAGCATAAAGATTATTTGGGTATTTCTGGGTTTACATATGATGACACATCTATGAGTCATGATTATTTAGGATTTAAGATCTCATAAATGCAAAGGATGAACTCAAGGATAAAATGACAATCAAGTTGAGTCTAATTAGTCATCTGTAATAATCAGGTAAAGCACATTGTACTGAAAATGCACATTCAACTGTGTTCGTGCAAATACCATTTGTGTTTCCCAGAATAGATCATTTATCTGACTGACTGAGGTGACTCCCTCCTCCTCCTCGCCCTCCTCGACTCCTCTCTTTTCTGTCTAACAGAGCATAATCAATAGTCATTTCACCCTTGAGTCTCCCTTCAGCCTTATAGGGGCAAAACAGGTGAGTGAAACCAGAGCAGAGAGAGAGAGAGAGAGAGAGAGGGAGGGAGAGGGAAAGAGTGGAGAAAGCAGAAATGGGGATGAGGGATGAGGGTGTGAGAAGGAGAGGGCAGAAAATGAGAGGAGTGGACGTAAAAGAGAGAGAGAGGAGAGGAAGGCGATGATTGTGACTTTGGTTTGGGGTTAATGGGAATGACACCGCAATGCTGAAAACAACTTCACACACGGACACCCCAGCACACACACTCGCCAATCAATACATACACACACGGTGTGTGATCAAACCCCAGCATGAGTGGTGGATTATGTGAAAAGAGAGAGAGAGAGAGAGAGAGAGAGAGAGAGAGAGAGAGAGAGAGAGGGAGTGGATCTTCATCACCAGGCTACAGCACCTGCCTGGGCAACTGGACAGCACACCAACACACACAAATACACAGTCATACAAATTAATTTCAAAATAATTGCTCCTGGGGTTGGAGCAACAATGTGAGCAGGTGTTTAATCTACATGTTCCTGCGCCTGCTTTAACTGTTGGAGACACACACACACACACACACACACACAGCATGACCTGATGTTTCAGAAGCCTTTTACCTCTGGTCCATTATGAGATATATTGTTGAGCAATATATTCTCAAAGACTTTGTTGATACCTTTACTTGATACTGTTGATATGCAGGCACAAAGGGAGGAGAAGAATGATATATGTGGTTAAAGAAATAAAAATTTTGTGTGTGTGTGTGTGTGTGAGCATGTGAGCGTGCTTGTGTGTGCCAGCGTTACTGCGCCTAGGTGTGTGCTGTGTGCTTAACCAATCGTGTGATATAATTGAAGTGTGTTTTCAAGGACAGGTAGATATTGGAACTGGGTGGAAGGTGCACAGTCAGCAGGACTGAGCTGATTACATCCGTCTGTCTGCGAAAAAAAGGGGAAAGGAGAGGAGAGGAGACGAGAGGAGGAGAGGAGAGGACAGGAGAGGTGGAGAACAGGTGATAGAGTCAAGTTGGAGGAAAGGAGGAATGACAAGGATAAGGGATGATGACAATCGCAAGCAGAGTAGGAAATGCTGAAGGAGAGGAGAGGACACGAGAGGATAAGAGGGGAGATGATTTAAATCAAAATAGAAACAATAGATGCCTTTGTGTCTCCATGCACAGTATGATGGAGAGGTAAACACACACACATTTGTCTGCTGCATCATTGACATTTCCCCACAATCCTTTGGGTAACAACTTAACAAATGCTGCTGTGAGCACCACATCACTTACCACAGTCATTTGAATACAAACACACACACACAGACACACACTTGACATGCAAGTGGCTGCAAAACCAACCTGCAAAAACTATAGTGAGGAAGATGCTGAGCGATGAAATGACAGACAAGCATCGACTCACTTCCACTGCCGTCCTGTCTGTGTCTCTTTCTGTCTCAGTGACGGTCTGTCCGTCTCTGAGTCTATGCCTAAATGACTGCCTCCATCAGTCTGTTTCCGTCATGCAGTGTCTTCACTTCTCAGTGTCTCCAACTTTGTCGTTCTCTCTCTAGCACTATCTACCTGTCTCAGTCTGTCTCCACGCAGTCCGTCCGCGTGTCTGTCTGGCCCGTCCTCGCATCATTTGTCACTCTCGTCCTTTCGGTCTCTCCCGCCATCTGTCGCTCTCAATATCTGGTTTCTCCGTCATTGCCGGCCTCTTGTTTCCCTCTCACACTCTCTCACTTCATCTTTCTATCATTCTGTCTCTGTCGCTGTCTCAACCCCCGCCGTCTCTCTCCCGCTCTATGGGGTAATGTTGTTGTTCACACCAATTTCAGATGTTTTTGTTATGTCCGGACTTTGGCGATACAAGGTCGTTCACACCGGGGGAGAGAAGAGGATGTGGATGCAGACGGAGGAAGAAAACAAAACAGAGGAAAAAGATTACAGGGGCCACCGCAATAAGAGGAAGATACAGAAGAACAATGTGTGTGTGTGTGTGTGAGTGTGGAAGGGGGGAGGGGGGGTCAAGATAATCATATGTGATAAAACAGAGCTATGGCTTGGACAAGAATCAAACTCACACCTCTTGGCCACATTCAAACAATCTTTGAATGATAAGAATTCCAAAATCAGTGTAATAGTTCACAATTTTTAGATGTGTTGCTGGTTATCACACACTCGCATAGTCATGTACTGGAAATGAGAGTTAAGAAAAGAAGAGACGAAGAATGGAGGAGGGAAGTTGCATTCTCTTCCTACCCTCTTGCATTTTCTTGGCCTCCCCCTCTCATCCTCCTCTCCATCTTCTCTCCATCATCTGCTCCTCGACAGCCGGTGTAGAAAGGTGTACTGATAGCGGGTGCACTTGTGCAATCGGCTATGAAGTCAGTCGTTTTCCCTCTCTCTCCCTTCCCCTCCTCTCCTTCTCTCTCCCCTCTACCTGGAAATTAATTTTGGTCTCCTCCAGATGCCTATCGGTGCTGAAATGCCGGCAGAAATAGACCCACAAACAGCAGCTCAGCCGAAACGACCAGCCTGAATTGCTCCCTGACAGCCTTTAGCAGAAATATATACACACTGCTGGATGCAGGGGGAGGGGCAACAGATGGAGAGGTGAATGGAGGGATGCATTTTTTGGAGGAAAGACTGGATGATTGAGTTTGTAGCAGGGAATGGGGCATGCTAGAAAGATTTGTTTGACTTTAAACTTTTGATTGCAAACAATATGGTTTGAATTTAATATTTCATAGCATTAACTTTGAAAAGTCTTAAAGTTCCCCGCAGAGTATCTGTGACATAATGCAAAAGCTATGCTGAGATATTGTTTCTTACTCAAAGTTCAGAGAAAGAACTTGTTACTTGTTACAAAATCAGCTGAAATACACACGTTTGCCTCAGTGTGTGGCAAAGCACAAAGTGCTGACTTTGCTGTGAAACGTCAGGTGATTGTCATTGGGGAGCACCTACCGATCTAATTTAGCATAAGAAATAAGAAATTAGGGCGAAGACCTACTCAGTGCATATGGTGCTGCAAAATACTTAGTATATTATTTACTTTCTGGTGATAACTCAGGGTTTCAAGGAGGAGACATTTTACACTTGTACACAGTTTTACTGACAAAATTTTGACAACAATTTGACAGAGCCAGGAAATGCACACACTCACCAGTTTATACAGCCGGTGATTGAGACGGAAGAAGAGAAATCCTTGCCACACAAAGTCTCCGCACATATTTCCATGCTAACGTGCGGTAGGCCTATAACGACTATGAAAAAGCAGGCAAAGCCTGGTAATTCATAGATGTGAATGTCAGATAACAACCAAAATGTGAAAGGCAGCTGCAAATGGTAATAATCCGGACTGACTCGTGGAGTGGAGTGGAAACATCCTCTATTAATGTACCAGTTACTATCGCACATCCATGTCCAATCAGACCCCAGCACACTAAACTGCTCCAAACTGTCTTTCTCCATACATTCTCCACACTAGGCCAATTGTAGAATAGTCAACAAGACGACTGAGAGAGCACTTTTTCCAAATAGGCATTAAGGAAGAGGCCGTGACAAGCACTGAGGCAATTTATACCTGCTCATCACATGCATGCACATCAAATTCAAAATGTAAGACAAGGCGGATGAGACCAGCAAAGAGTTAAGTGTCGTGGATGGACTTTAAATGGTTCAATGATCCCATGGAGGGAAATTGGTGGGTTCTTTGTAGTTTGCCATTAGCACAGAAATGTACAGTTTCACTCAGATTTGGTTAAGACTGGGTGACCGTACGTGTGTATGAGTCTGGTAAGGATGACATGATGCTTGCTGATTGTGCTCCACAAAAAGGAGGATTGATTTTATGGGGTTTCATGGGTTTGATTGGTTGCTGAATGTTGTGTTTGATCATGGATGTCACAAACAGCTGGAACAGTTAGGTTTAGCCCCCTCCAATTAGAAAGAAATTGCGATTAAACACAGGTTTTAAATGGAACACAAGACATGTGAGTCATGTGTCAAGTAAGAATCTAAGTGGAAATCAAGGAGATAAGACTGTAAATAGTGCAGAGGTTCAGCTGCTTTGTAAACTGGATGTACTATTTATCACTGCCGAGGTGAGACAAACTGTCCAAAGAAACTAGCAGTGGACTGCAACCTCTGTGTTCCACAAATACAAGCAAAAAAGACATATTTTCGTTAATCTTCATCGCAGAGATGACAAACTTTCACTTTGTTGTCATTTTCACATACGGTATATACATCGAAAGATCTGCATGTACATTTTCATGATGAACCAAAACAGCAGCGGAGGGATTACAGGGCATGTTGGCGGCGTGAGGGATCTGCGCACCAAACAGGTTGCAGTTAGGTGCTTTGCTCAAGTACACCTTGGCAGTTCTCAAGAGACAGGCTGGAATCCTTCCAGCCACCTGCCACTACCCGCCTCCCACGTTTTTGGTCTGCGCTGGGACTTCAATGAGACACCGTCCGGTCCCAACACAAAGTCCCTACAGACTGAGCCAGCCCGACCCCGGCAAGTGAGTGTTAAATGTCGACATCTGAAACAACAACAACAACGATGCTCCACCAGCAGGCGGAGAGGTGGAAGCACAGAAGATAAACAGGAATTAATCCACTAAGCAAGTTCATCTATGATTTTTCATTTAAAGGAGATCTTACTGTGAAAGACAATCAGCTATAGAATACACATAGATGTGCTGGTATGTAAACAGGATATGCAGAGTGAGGGAGAAAATGCAACCTACGCCAGATCTCTACCAACAAAATGACTGTACAAACACATCCATAATAAAGGTTAAATAAGTGAAAGGAAATACAAAACCTGCTCATTTGAAACCAGCAGGCATCAGAAATCATACCATGAGAGTACATCACATTCACAAAAACACAGGATAAAAATCCCACAAATGCTTCACTGCAAATCATCACCAGGATAGCACATAAAAATAAAATGTGTATTCAGAATGAAGCAGTAATTTGTAATAGTGATCCACAAATCAACAGGTGCTGATGGAGGCTGCATTAGACATTTTCCCCCCCAAAGAACAGCAGCGTTTTCAGAGCACACTTAGATTAAAAGCTGTAATCGTGGTGGTGACATGAGCACCTTTAACATCATTAAAAGTGTATTAGCGGAATTGTAAAGACAGTTAGACAATCACCACCGAATGTGTAGAGGAAGCAGAGCAACACAAACAACACATCAATCCCAGCTGTGACCCCGCACAGGACCTGCTCATTCCTCCAGGAAAAACCACACCACTGTACACACACGCCATCTGTAACAGTAGTCACAACAGTAGCCACAGTATTAACGCGACACACACGCCGTTGCCTACACACATCACACACGCACACGCAGAGGTTTGTCATATGTGGATGGACGTTTTTTTTCTTTTACGTTCCCAGGGAAGCTCAGACACGTCGCTGCCGAGCATTAACGCTCTAAACGGCTGGGTGCCCCCACGCTCTCTCTCTCTCTCCCTCCCTCCCTCACACACGCACACGCACACGCACGCACGCACAAACACACGCGTGCACGCCGACTGGAGGACAGGACAAACCACGCAAAGCCGAGCGACGGCAGCCCTCCGTCCTTCCTCCCTGTGAGCCTCCTCCCCCTCTGCAGCCACGCTACCGACCTGTTAACCAGCACAACATACACACACCTCCACTCTCTTCTGGAAAGGACACCTGCGGTTCCTCCTGACATCTCCAACTACACAATAAAAGCGCAACGTGCGTCGTAGCAACACGCGTCCCTGCTCTTGTGGACGGGCTCCACACATGCAGCAGCCGGAGTGTGTGAGTGTGAACGTGTATGTGTGTGTGTGTGTGTGTGTTGTGGTGTGTGTGTGGAGGAGAAAGCCGAGCCCCTTTACCGTTCTCTCCGCGTCGGGTCCTGCTGGATGCTCGGCTTGGTGGGCGCCATCTTCCTGTAACAATTATTTGCCTCCTTACTTTTGTGTGTGTTTTTGTTTCCCCCTCCTTTTTTTCTCGCCCCGCTCTCCTGTGGGCTTTATGAGGAGATGGAGCCGCGGCGCCGCGCTGCGCCCTGACAGCAATGCGTCATGGTCGCCGTGTTAAGACAAAAGCCATGTCCGTACGTATGTGTGCGTGTGCGTGCGTGTTGGAGTGCGCGTGCGTGCCGTGCGGCGGAGGAGGAAGTGGCGGGCAGCGGGCTGCAGCAGCAGAGGCATGCCGAGCGGAGTGAGGGGGAGCCGGGGTGGATACCGCTCACATCCCGCTGTCTCTCGCTCCCTTTCTCGCTCTCCCCGTGCGCGGGCGTGTGTGTGTGCGTGCGTGCGTGAGTGAGTGTCCACACACACACACGCGCGCGCGCGCTTCGGTTTGGCACCACAGAGGAATTTCCTGCGTGCGTTTGTGTAAGAAGAGAAAACGAAAAACGAACTCGTCAGATGCTCGTGCTGTTGCCGCCGCTGCTGCAGCGATTATTTCTTCGGTAAAAACGCTCCCTTTCCCGGCAGTGGAACTCTGATTTTCCCTCTCCTCTGGCTGCTGACAGAAAAAAAAGGGACACACGCACACACCCGCTCACACATCTCCGCTATCTTCACTTCGTCGGTCGCAGTATAAGTGCTTTTGTGCGTGTGTGTGCGCGTTTTTAATTCTCTTTTCGCTTGTATAATACTGTTCATTGCATTTGTTTTTGCTGTTCGCTCAGCCACCGTGATTTGAGGTGCTCGGGCATTTATTTGGGGGGTTGTCCCGTAAATCAGATCTACGGTCTTTCACCTTCCTCCCTTTTTGTCATAATAAATACAACTGTGTCTCACTCAAATATTTCACAGACAACGACCAACTTTCTTCGCCCTACAGGTTTGAACACGACACTGAGCCCCTGTCAAATGTTAAGGCAATCGCAAGTGGATGAACGCAACACTCCGATTACTACTGGTAACCATGATTACCTTTTTCCCCCCTGCTTTTTAGGAAAAGCATCACAAAGTCTGTTTTACTGCATGCTCTTATGTTTGATTTGCACGTCACCTGTTCCATTCTACTCCATATGTGACAGCTACCTAATGCATTTTCTATCTTTTTGTCTTTTCTGTCTAACATTCATTTAAATTCCCGTGTTTTAATGTATAATTCATTGTAACCTAATCGGTCTGGTGTGATTAACCCCCAGGCTGCAGCCCTGGAAGCTGAAAAGCCTTCCGCTCTATACCAATGACCTGTCAAGGTCAAAGGCATGCTGGGTATTCTCCACACAAACAGTGTGTTACAGACGGTGCTGGAGTGGAAAATAAAGACGCGAGAGGTGCAACCTGCAGCCAGTAATCACCACTAGCAATGGTACGTACAACTCCTGTTCACAAATTCACAGGTGGAATTAACATCCACATTGAAATGATGAATTCCTCTCATTTTCATGTTGTATAGGTTTATCCCCTATACAAGTCCAGTTATTCAACCTCTTAAATGATAGATATTGCAATTCAACAGTATCATTAATTGAGCAATGATTTTCACCACCGTCTGTCTTTGTGTTGTTGGAATGCACTATAGAAGTTGGTGGCATTTGGCTGCAAAAAGCTGTCCTGAAATGCAAAGGTCACCTGTTTAACCCTGCCGCGACAACCACGAAATGCTCATTTAGTGAAAATTCTACAAATACTGGATGTCTCCTTCTGTATCCAGGTCCAGAGGACAAGTAAGATTACATGAATTCTGTGTGTTATTGTTCCAGAGCAGGGCGGTAGTTGCTCACCGCTGGTTCGGTTCCAGACTTGTCCAGTCTTGGAACTGTGGCTGAGGAGCTTTGCTGTGTACAACGCTGCCAGCTCGCTCCGTCTCTCCATCGTAGCTCTGCTTACTGAGAGCACTGAAACGGAGGCGACGTGGATAATGGAGCGTAATGTATAAACATATTAGCTTCCAGCTGTTTGTTGCTGGAAATATCATATAGAGGAGAGGACCAGGTCTGTACAGGGTGATGATGACACAACAACAAAACTTGGGCAATCGTGGCTTCGTCACCACTGGATAAGATGCTGACAAAGTTCAGCATTTCATTTGACTGATAGAAGGGTAACGTTCCGGAAAGATTATGTTGTTCTCTGACCATGGTTCGAGTGCCTCAAGGTGATTGACAGGGTTTTTATAGCTTCCCGAAATTCCAATTTAAATTGCAAGTTTACACACGCTTATTCCGTCTCAATAAAAAAATGATCTGAAATGACTTTTGCATAATCTCGGTCTTCATTCCGAGCTCTTTTATCGCCCTATGTGGGGACAAACATACAGTCTGCTGATGAATCAACATCCAAATTCCTCCCATATGGGGGTCTGTGTGTCTGGAAGCCCTGTTTTAAATAACAATACGCCCCTTCTACTCTTCCTATTTGTTGCTTTAGAGGGCAGAGACGCTTTCAGTGCACTCAGAGAGGCCCAGGCAGCCTGTGATTTATGTCGCATTTGTCCCTGAAGCTCTTAGAGTTTTACACACACATATACTCTGAGTGTTTTGGCTAATAAGGCCAGTGTGTATGTGTGTGTGGTGCGTTTTGGCCCCCCTACAGCTCCAGATGATTAGAAAAAACAACCCTACTGAGCGGCCGGATGGGGAGGCAATCATTCAGATTCAGACTTAGAGGGGAAAATAAGGAAATAACGGGGGATGGATGAAGTGAGTTGTCACCAGAAAGCAGGTTGGAGAGTGGATGGCCTCAAAGAGCTCCCAGTTTACGAAGGGCTATAAAGCACAATATTTCCTCCGAGACATTGCGAACACCTTTTTCCTTTCTCTACTGAAACAACTCAACCTCATTGTTTTATTCCCAATAAATGTCCTGAACCTCTTCCTTGTGTTTCTAATGAAATACTTGAACTACCTGTTTTTATATGCACTTGAATAGTGACGCCTCATTTCTTTTTCCACTGACTCGCATTTACCTCACTCCTATACCTCTGCTTAAGCACGGGATCCCAACCACGATCCACCTCTCATTACCTCACAGTTTTCACCCTAAGCTGAATGTATAGTCGCAGAACCCACCCCCCACGACGAATTACCCTCCTTTATTTCTCTATCGTCTCAAACTCGCCTCTCCACAACTGTCGCTGGTTTTCACTCTTGTTTCTAGAAACTTCTCATTTCAAAGTGCTTTCTTGTCTTTAAAAAAAAAAAAAAAAAAAGCAAAAATCCCCACCAAAACGGGGATATTGAATTTGATCCAAAGGTACTTTTTCCTTTTTGTAGTAAATAGCATAGAAAAGTACCACACTTTGGTGACATTTATCCCCCATCCCTCCTCCCTGATAAGGATAACACCCTCTCTATCCAGTTTTACACAGGTAGCCGAAGGACTGAGCTGTTTGAGGTTATGGGTGATTTCTGAAGCTTTGATATAAAATACCAACTGATAGCCTGAAATCTGTTGCCTTTTCATCTCTGAGAGCTTCGAAAATCAAATCATAAAGGGTCCACAGAGTCAGAGATGCCCAGTACAAATTTCTAATAAGATAATCTCCAAATATACCCAGGGTTGATTTCAGGGTGATACATAGAATTCACAGAGACATCACAGGAAATGTGATGGAAATATCATCAAGGTCACTGGAAAGTCACTTTTAAAGTAACACGGACATGCTGGGATGTCACATTAAATATATTTGAACAGGTTATGACACTGGGACTATTTTTAGTTTCTTTTTTTGTTATTCATATTTTCCAGACATTTCCCCCTTGGTGTCGGTGACACACACATTAGCCACAGGTCGTTTTCCCACTAACCCCCCTCCTACCTTTGCTGGTACGTGGTGATCCCCTGCACACCCTGCGGAGCCCCGTTGGTGTTTCCGGGCACCTGCACCGGCACACGACCCACGGGGGGTCCCGTCACCATCCCGCTGCCTCCGCCTCCCCCGCCGGCTCCCCCGGCTGCCGAGGCCGTCACCTGGACGCTGAAATCCGGGAAGATCCTGATCATGATGCCGCTGTGTCCGGAGATCTGCCTCCGCCTGCTGTTCTCTTTTTTTTCTTGCCACCTCAGTGGGATGATCAAGATCAAGGTGACGTTCAAGTCTTTAAGTTAACAACTTGTCTTGTTTTTATGTCTTTTTTCCGCCCTCCTTTTATTCTTCTTTCCGTGACCAGCCTCCTGTTTTAACTCTTGCGCCGACCCGGATCATCGTCCCGGAGTATCCGTGCGTAAAGCATTCAGTCCGGAATCAATGGCTTGGTGTTTTTACGGGCAGACTGGGTGAATTATTGGAGGGAAAAGGCGGGGAGTGGTTAAATGATTTAGTTTCTTCTCCTTTTCTGTCCCTCTCTATCCTTCAGTGATAACCCCCCATGCGGGTCCGGTCCTTGGTGTCTCTGGTGCGCTCCAGCCTCCGGTTCCAGGTTTCACGGACTGCGCGGCTCCACTCTCACAGAAAAAAAATAGATTTGAAAAATAAAAAGCAGCGCAATCGACGAGTGAGAGGATGTTTTGCTGCGGTTGGTACAGACAGAAGAACAAGTGGAGTCTGAAGCCGTCTGCCCTCTCCTCCTCCTCCTCTCCACAGTCCCCCGGACTGTCTCTCTCACACGACCGCCACTGACTCTTCATCCGAGGAAGCCATCCCGTCTCCCCGGCTGTGATCTCCGCCTGACGTGTGCTCAGGTTTGAGGGTGTGTGTGTGTCGGTGTCGGTTTCGGTGTCTGTGTCGGCTGGAAGGGCACCTGTGGGAGGACACCAGCCAGTCAGTCAGTCAGTCAGTGACATTGGTGCGCCTTCATTCAGCAGCTTCAGCCACAGTGTGTCGGGTATATCGTGCGCGCTTGAGTGTGTGTCTGTGTGTGTGCGCGCGTTTGTGTGCTGCGACTGAATTGCTCTACTGTGTCCCCTGCGCTCGCAAGGGGAGGGGGAGGAGGGCGGCGGAGTAGATTGATGGGACTGTTTGTTCAACGAGAGGAGCGTTTCCCCGCTACTTCAACGCCACTTGATTCGAACGTAGCGGCGAGAGTAGCGACTATTAAAAAAATGAGGCAGCGCAGAGATGCTCACAGTTAGAGATCTTAGCTTTGGCCGTACAGCCTCAAATGTGCAAGATAAGTTGAAACAGAAAATGCTTGCAAACCCTACTAACGCTTGAGAATTTCTCTACAGTCACAAAAAAAAGATCGATCTGAACAAAAACAATTTTTAAAAACACCTCAGCTACATGCATCCAATTTCAGCCACGACAAAGAGTTACTCAGACTTCTCCCTGCCTCATGGTCGCATGAGACGCAATCTAACTTTAACTTTAATGATAAGCAATGAAATGCACTCGGAGGTGTTGTGTGACAGTTTGTTGTGTGTAACTAAAAACACACTTGCACCACTGCGATTGGAATAATTAAGTGACGCCGGTGAACGAGAGGATGGTCCGAGAGACGGGAAAAATCAGCAGGTTGGAGTGATTAGTATGAGTATAATTCGGTGTGTGTGTGTGTGAGAGAGAGAGAGTTGTGTGGAAGTGTGTTGAGCGCTCCCTGCCCTCTCGTCCTGCTGACTGGAGCCCCGTGTGCAGCCGTGTGTGATCAAACTCCAGAATAAAGAAATATTCTTTCTCACACATGCATCCCCTCTCTCCACCCCTTCTCTCTCTCCCTCTCTCTCTCTCTCACTCAGTAACACTCTCCTCCATCCACTCTCCCTTTCACACCCAACCTCGTACGTTTGCCTTCGCGCGTTCCTCCCACTTTCTCTTTCCCACCATTTCTCCTCTCTCCCCTCTTCCCACATCCCCATTCCACTCCGTCCCTCTTCATTTTTACACCATCGCTCTTTGTTTTCAAGTAAGTCTAACTTCTACTACACATACTGCCACGGCCCACTCTCACATTCTCTCTCTCTTCCCATCACATTTCTCTCAATCCGTGATCTCAACCGCTTCACACGCTCACCTTCGCTGTCTGTCGGTCATTGCATCCTTCCTCCTCTCCCCATCACACACACACACACAGAGAGAGAGAGAGAGAGAAAGAGAGAGAGAGAAAAAGAGAGTGCGTCTGTCCCCATTATTGTATTATTGTGATCAGTAGTCACAGAATATTAACCTGAGCTTCTACTACCACAAAAAATCACAACATCAGCTACCGCGCCAGTCTTGCCTCCTGTGGGGCAGGTATACACAGTCACCTGAGGGTGGAGCCAGAGGGACAGCCAGCAATACACTCAGGTGTCTGGGTGGAGTTGAGGAAACCCTCATATGACATCATCATTTGTGGGCAAACGGGGCAAAGGGATTTATCAATCTCACTCATGAGTCACCCGGAGAATAGTTCAGATTCGTGCAGAATTCAGCGGTTGACACACAATCACAATGATCATGGTCGTCAAAGCAGTGCTGCTTCTTAAGACATCGCATAATTGCTGGAGTGACCACACCGGCTACTGATCTTACAGATACATCAAGGAAAGCCTCGTCTCTTACACTGTCCTCTGTGGACTCCATGGCTAGATATCTATTCTGAACATACCACAGGATATCAACATTTCACAATAACTTGTAAAAACACCACCGGTTCTCCTCCACCCTTTACAGCACAGGCACCCTCAGTTCTATCACCAATGATGCTCAGCTCTACTTTTAACTTTTCATTCTCCCCTGGACTGTCTGCAGCCCATCCAGAGCCCCTACAGGACCCCTGAATGTCACTTTTAGGGCCCCTAATAAGCCACAGTTCTTGTCTGTGCACCGAAACAAAGTGCTGCACTAATAAAATGTCCCAATTGAGCTGATTAAATACCAATAAAAACACAGAGCTCGCCACTGTGCAGCCTGCAGTCTAAATTGGATCGCGGCTCTAACCAGCTCCTAATGAAAACCATCGCTAGACCCACTCGCCCACTCATGCGCCCTCTCACTCCCTCTCTCTCTCTCTCCCTCTCTCTCTCTCCCACTCTTTCCCCTCGTCCCTCCATTCCTCCCTCCCTTGCTCACTGGTGTATTTCCTTGTAATGAAATCAAATGAATTGGACTGGAGGCTTCAGGGGAGACATGCTGGACCTCCTTATAGAATTACGACTGAGCAGAGCAGCCCGTGTGTGGCTGTGTAGTTTTATCTGTTTATGGATTGGATACACTTTTCGACAGTGTGTGTATTTGTGTGCGCATACACACACTGCAAGTATGACACATCCATATATTCTGTATTTGCGTGTGAGTGTGGAATAGTAGCTGCATTACTGAGCTGTGACCAGGTAAAATACAGCAGACAGAATCAGGACAGTCAACCTGCTGTTATCCCTCAGGACACACACACACACACACACGCACACACGCACACACGCACACACACACGCACACACGCACACACGCACACACGCACACACACTTTACAGCAATGGTTTACTCTCTCTCAACCTCTCCAAAATGAAGTTAGATGCACACAGTAGATGTCAGATATTCTGACTGACTTGAAAGATGACGGGGTGTGAAAATAGGACATACCTGTCCTATTTTCACTTTTTCTGTCGTTGGATGAAAACCAAATACTTTCCAATCGTATGAGAAAGACGCTCCATGTGGATTGGAACATTGGGAACCTATGAATAGGCAGTGGGAATGACATGAAGAAATCTGAGAGCGCCTTTGCCATTACAAGGAATGCAATGGCACTGTTTTAACATGGATTACTGCAGGTTAATGAATCAGGGAAATCAGCCTGTCAAGTTTTAACCAACAATGCAAATCATGTCAAGTTTCCCCGATCCATTGTGAGCTGTATGAGCTAACTCAATTCAGTACTTAAGATTAATAATTGGGGTAAAATCTTTTAAGAAAAAGAGGTGAATTAAGGTATCTGATTGGGAGCTCTGCGATGTGTGATCAGTGGTAGCGATAAGGGATCGATGTTAGATTAGAAAGATAGTGATAAGTGATCAATGTTAAATTACAGCAATTTTTATGCAACGGCAAGAATGATGTTGAAGAATGAGTTTAGTGATATAATTCCCTGATGAATATCTGTCAAAGAGACATTTGTATAGTCATTTGTAGAGAATCGAAGTCTAAAGACTGGGAACAACACAAAAACAATAATAAAAGAGCATCAGCTTTGAGAACCAACTAAACTCACAAGGTTGTCAAAAGTGTGATGACCATTTGACGGTTAAATTTCTACATATGTAAGAACTGGGGATGTGTCTCTCCCTGTATAATTACTATAAATCAGTCTGATTCCTGATTAATTCCTCGTTATTTTCCCCCCTCAGAAACTCGAGTATCATTCCAAAACACAGATACTAATCGTCCATCGGATTTCATTAGTTTTTCTAACTTAGTCTCAGTCTCTCTCTCCCCAAATCTGTTTTGGCAGCATTTTGTCTGTGTTAATCAGACCACCAGTCCATAGTAGATCACATTTCAGTGTTTCCTCATTTTGTTTGTGACAGCAGATGACAGAGACATAAGCGTTTCCTGTCATGCTGATCAACGACAAAAACTGTTGTGATGAAGCCTGATGTGGAACAACAATCCTGCCTACATTACATTACAAACTTCACAATTTGTGTGAATATCTCAGTGTTAAATACATTATCAATCTTTGTTGTATACCAGTGGGCTGCGGGTCTTAAGACACCAGTATACAGGTGCCTGGCACTAAAACTCCATTGAACAGAAAATTTTGAATTTCAACCCCACAAAATATTTTCTCACTCAGTAATCACACAGATATGGGGAGGTGGAATACAAAATGTCCGATCAAGACAGGTATTAAATCAAAAAGGACAGTTTCACAGCCCAAGAAATCTATGATTGCAGCCTAGTAGTTTTTTTCTCACTTTTCTGTCATTCTATGAGGACATGAACAAACAGCACCAAGATGACACCAGACAACAACGAGCTTCTCGAGAGGAGCAGCAGGTGGGTCACAAGGCACGGAGACATGATGTTTTAGACAGAAAAAAGAGCCAAGAAAGGGGAATGCAATGTATTCTTTGTTTCAACCATATGATAAATAAATAATGTTGTAGATAAACAAGTCATTTTCACAACCACTTAAGATGTTAAGAAATGTTTGACAGCATGATGAGAGTTTCCTCATCATTGCAAACGGCAGCGTTAGTTTCTTCCAGCTGATATGATTACATTCTAACATCTGATGGCGATAATGATGATAGACAGGCAGGCAGACAGACAGACAGACAGACAGACAGGTCACAACCCGTAAGACACAGACAACCGGACCGGCAGCCAATCACAGCGGTCCATGATGGCAGTCTGAAAATTCTCCACCCTCGTAATCTCACTAATAATATTTCCTCTTTATATTTCCCTGTCGCGTTGTTGATGGATGGGGTCAAGCCACGCTTCTCCCTGCAGAGGGCAAAGGTCAAACTGCAGCCTCAGCTCTCTGTCTGTCGTCTGTAATAGGGGCTGAAATATTGGTCCGAAACAGCGGCTGATGCCCTGGCACCTCCATGAAGATGATGAATTAACTGCTATGGGGAATTACAGATGCGGCACGTTGACGCACACTTTAAGTTTATAACCAACACACAAATGTAGGGGGAACGGCGACACACACTCATCTACGTATGCAAATGATTGACATTTGGCATCATAAACATCAAGTTTCTCCTCTTCTCTCACCACTCTTCCCTCCGTCTTTTTCACACACACGAACACACTCTTTACGTGTGCTAATGATTTATCACTTTATCCAATTGACACTGGCATCATCATTGTTTCATATATTTATCATGAGACGGCGTATGTCGTCGCATATCAGATTGGTTTTAAAATTTGGTTTGACATTCCTCCTGAAAACATAGTCAAACTGAAATCCTCGGTTCCACCTTGCAAGAAAAAGAAAAAGTCTAAACAGAGGAAAATGGAGTACAAAGTGGTACGTAAGCTGCATGCATGCAAAGGTGAGGCCCCAGTTGGACAATGTGTGGACATTTCTAGGTGCTACTGTGGAGGTAGCGCCTAAAAAAGTCCTGGTTGAAACTCCATCTTTGACGCAACGTTGTTAAAAATGCAATGAGTCTCCACCACAGTCAAACGCAGAAAACCTTTTAAACCATGCTGTAGATGCACAGGTGGAGATCATCCATTTGATAGCCAGGGATGAGATCGAAACAAACTTGAGTGGAAACATACATTAAAACTAAATCATTGAATTGTTAAACAACACAAGATTATCAATTTAGGAGATATTCTTTATGCACAAGGCCATAACAGCATCCCCCCTTCAGGCCCCCTCCAAAAGCACACTTATAATTAATGAGGTACAGGCCGCTTTTCATGGTGGGGGGCGAACCCGCTCATGGATTCCCTGAGCAGTAATTGAACTTGTTTTTCAGTCACTTAGGGATGTGAATAGGCCAACGCCCACCAGCTCTACATGGAGGCGGACACTTATCGACTGAAGACATCAGAGGCAGGACAGATACCTCCCAAAGACGAGCGGTGTGTCTGTGCCCGACAGAATGTCTTTCGCCCATTAGCCAAGTTCTGGGTTCCACTCCGACAGAGGACCTGTGGAGATAAACACTCTCTTCCTCCCTCTCCTCCGCCTACCCCCTCTCTTTCCCGCAGAGTATCCCTTCATCTGCAGCCCGTCGACCCGCCGATGGATCACTGTGACTGCGGCGTACAAACCCTTGATGACTTACACGCATTATGAACATCTCCTAATGTGAGATCAGCTTATAAGCAAGTCCGTTTTCAATCTAACGCCTCCATTTTCTCCTCCCTTTCTCCAGGCCCGGGGAACATTATCGTGATGAAGCCCGTGATGAAGGGATGCATCTGTTCATCAGGGAGAAGGGCAACGGAGAATGAAGGAGGAATTGCGGGGCTTTTCCTTGATACTACAAGATGATCATTACTGAGGGGAGAGAGTGACGGCCAACTGTGTGGGCGTCTAAGAACACACAAACCTTTCCCATCCTGAGTCAATGCACAGCATTTGCGTGCAACATTTCTAATAATACAAATGCATTCAAACCCAACTTTCATCCACAGACTTTCATTTAACGCCGATTACATCCTCCAGGGAATCAAACACATTTCTGTGCGTCTGTCAACAGGATGCGCTGTCTGAGTGGAGCCTCAGCATGCCATCTGCACACTTTTCTCGGCTAAATGTTCACAAATAATGGCTGTACACTCGCAGAAAAATGGGTGTCAATACAAAAAAGAGCTGCAAATCTATAATTGCAGCTATCTGATAGCTCCGACTGTTTTGGCCATGTTGTTTTGAATCTTTGATTTTAGCATCCATGTGCAGTATGTCAGAGTTGTGCAGCGCACAATATACACAAACCTGAAGTCATTTTAAATTTAAATGTAGCAATTTCTGATAGTTTGGTCTTGTGACAAGATCATAAATTCATTTATCGACTAGTTTTGCTGAATTGCTGCTGATACAGTTTCAACAAACAAACAAATTCCACAATAAGATTCAATTGTTTCAGTCTGATTTCTTTGCTCAAAGCTCAGCACTCACCTGTGTGTGGTGAAACACTGACTGGAATCTGGCTGTGGTGGGTGTGGCTCCGGGAGAGGATCAGCCAATTGACTCCAGCTGTGGCCGGCAAAAGTTTTGACATTTAAAGCCTTTAACTAATCAGTCAGCCTCCTCTTTTCTCTGACTGCACAGTGAGAGAGGAGATAATTTGAGTGCTCTGTCTGTTTGATATTTGCTAATCACATGTGATCTTTTCAACAGGGAGCGGGCCGTCTCATTAATTTGACCGTTGGTGCGAGGCTGGACACCCCCTCCTCACCAATCAGGCCCCCGCCAGAAGAATAATTGCAGAGTTACCATGCTTCGATGCGCTCGACCTTTTCGACCTTAAAAGCCATTTCCATTTTTCTGACCACAAAAAAGAACATATCTTGTTAATTGCAAAATGGCAAATTTTCTCCCTCCGCTCCTCCTCTTGATATTTGATTTCCCTCTGAAGGCAAAACGCTGAGAAGCATTTTCATTTTCATTCATCAGCGCTTATCAGTCATCTGAAGGCGCCTTCAGCCACAATCAACATCACCGCTCCGACCGAGACGGACGCAACAATGAGAAAGTATCAACAATCGCTAGAAGCAATTTACTCAAATGTGTAGTGTGTTTTACCGAAACTAACTGCAGTTTCTTTAATGCTTTGATAGCCCGCTTCGACAAACAAAGCAGCACCATTGGGCAGCGCACATCCCGCAATTAAAACACAGCTGCGTTGATGAGCAAGGCAGCAAGACACATTAATCGCTCCGCCATGCAAAATGTGTATGATTTGTCTGCGGAAAATTTTGAATTGTTTCCTCCCTCTTCAGTAGAAATGTCCACCTGCTGACCCTTTTCCCTCCTCCTCCACCAGTGTAAACAAAGAGATGTCATCAGTGTTGGCCATTGCAATCAGCGACAGAGTGATTTTCAGAACGAGCGCGAGTGAACCAGACAGGTGAACGATTGATCAGTTATTCCTCCATCCACCCTCCTCATCATGATGGCATCTTCACAGTGTCAACAGCAGCGTTTATTCCTCCAGACACTGACATTGCTGCTGATGGTGTAAACAGTCCTTAATGAGCAGTAATATCCCTCAATTGCATGTTTAACTCTGAATCCAATCACTTTGTTTTTAAACTTCCAATTGTTTTTCAATTTTCTCAGCTGTTGTAATGCACCATTCCATCTGTGCTCTTTCAGGAGAAAAACAGGGTCTGATTAAGGGCAACAACATGAAACGTCAGACGCCAATGATGGCCTTTTAGGAGTGATTTGTGTTGATTGGGGTCAGCAACAATCTCAATGTATAAACCCACTCAGAGCTGCTCAGGCCATAGCTTGAAATTCTTGAAAATTTAAAACTGATTTTGTCTCCATAAATTGATGGATCTGTCGTCTCAATCACAACAAAAAAAAATACTTTTTCAACAATATGGGCCAAAATGTCAAATTGTTATTATCCGCAAGTCCCTTGATTCGAAAACAATGGCACTTGGAGGTTGTATTGCTGTAAAAAGGAAACTATTTGTTATAACTGTCGTCCAGAAAATTTCCACAGCATTACAATATTTCTATGCAATTGGTGGTGTCAAAACTATCAACTGCAACTTTTGGAAATCACCGTTATCTAAGAAAATGTTTTCCTTGTCTTATTCCAACTGATGCGAGGAGGTCTTTCATCTATTGTGGCAGTAGTAATAACTGTGTTGGGTTTTAAAAAGTTTTCATTTTCAATTTCCACACAAAAGAAGCAAAACCCCTGCCCTTAAAAACAACAACAAAAGAAAACAAAGCATGAACACAAACAGGCAAAATGGTTGTGAAGCAACACAATGATCATTTTCCCAATAAATTAAGTTTATTTGTTGGTTTAACTTTGTGAATAACAGGATACATGCAGTGAAGCTCTTATGGCTGATACGAATCTTACAGACAATCCACATCACAGATCACATACAGTATAGAAACACAAACACAGAGCATTTCTCTTCCATTCACCTCACGCCAGTACGTACAATATATACACAAATTCAAATTCTTTTCAGGCATTTTTTCCACTTAGGACATGTTTCCATTGCATGTTTTTCAGTTTCTATGTGGGAAAGCAAAGGTTTTACATAACAAAAATTACAAGAAGTAATCGTAGAGCAAGGCACACTATTATAGTGAAACGATTTCAAACCCTTACTTTGTCATACACACTCACACCTGGATCGCCACCCAACTCACTCCAGCATTGCAGTTAATTGTTGTCTCCAGCTATAGAGTTCAAAAAAAGGAAACGGTACGCAGTACAGATGTAGTTTACACACAGAACAGTAATATCAATATTTCACACTTCCTTGTCAACAGCTGTTAAGCGTCTCTGCACCCACACAACAACATCGCTTCAGCAGTTTGCCAACTTTGGTTGTGTTGCATAGATATAAGATACTGTTGTCACGTTTGTTTATGTTTCTAATGTCTGCCAGTATATCGCTTTTGGAGGCTAATGTAAAAAAAAAAATGCAAGCAAAGTGGACATTACTGAGACTTACAGGGTGAGCAGGAGTTTGTATCGAACCTTGAGAGGAGGACGATATCCATCCATCATGATATCTGTTCTTAAATTTCTGCATCTGTGCGGTGACGCTGTTTGGCTGCTATACATAGATATGTCCCAATTCAGGGGGGCACATCAGTCAAAATGTGTCCGCAGTGTGGACTGGTGAGCAAGAGCATGCCAAAAAGAGAGAATAAAGTTTAGGCTCCCATGTTCCTTAACATATCCTGGTGTGAGACTTAAAGCGTCCTCTCTACGCAGGCTTCTGTTTCCTGCAATACTGCCCAGGTATTTTGTATCACACTAAGAGGAAGAACACATCTATTCAAATGATTATTAAAAACGTATTGTTGATGGAATCCAAAAGCCCATCACCAGACAGCACCCAAGGACTACAGTGCAAACATCTTTTGGCTTTTCAATGCATGACATAAACATTGCATGGTTCTCCAAAATTTACAATGATGATGACTGGTCAGTTGTTGCATTTTACAGTCAGTTTTGTGGGATTAATGACCCCTGAACATTAAAACAGACATCTGGGTGTTTACAGCTATGCCACACAGCTGAGCCTTGCCGTGAAAAGTGATCAGTAGTAGCCAAAGTTAAGCACACCGACAGAAGACCTGCAAGATTTTGAAACTGGAACTGAGTACATGTCACACCATGTTTTTAGGATGTTTGACTTCTTCATTTGCAGTGCGGCAATATCATCAGTAGTTGGTTGTTTACAGGGCCATCAGACAACAAACAAGGTAACTGAGAGCGGAATGTAAAAAAGACTGTCTTGCCTTACTTCTGCAGCCAGGAAGGCTGTTAGTTCATCTCCCGTATTCATCTCCTCAATCTCGCCACCCTCCTCCTCAAAACTACTTCCCGTGTCCCTCCATTATTAAGATCTCTGTACGTTCACTCTTCGTTCTGTACAATAATCACAAACGGCCTTTTCACACACCTGTCTACCAGCTCGCTCTGCAGTTTTCACCGTGACAAATGATGAGTAGTCTGTCCCGCCATGAGTGTCAGTTTGGGTACAATCCCGCTGCTGTCTCACCTAATGAGGTCTAGCCAAGTGAGACCTTTTCCTCTCCTATCCTCCCATCACCATCGAGTAAATAACTTCAAGTGCATTGAGTGGTTGGTGTCCCTGGTAGTCATATTAACCACAGCAGAAGCTTGAAATTAGTCACAAGTAGTTGATTTAAATCTGATATACTGTGTGAAATTATTAATTTCTTTGGCAAACAGCTGTATAACAAGTGGTGAAATATATTGGATATCTGTTTGTCTTTCTCTGAATCCAACTTTCATGTCATCATAGGTAGTACAAAATTCCCATACGGGTACATCGTGCAACTATCTTGGCCATTCGCGCAACTGTTGAACTTGAAGGCATACGGTATATTTTGAGAAAAATGTTGCGATGAAAAGTTACATAGCAGAATTGTTCAAGCGCTTGAATGTCTGTTTTTATGTATTTAGAATTCTCAGGTGCTGAGAGATCTAAGTAATTTATTTAGTCATATGCCAGTGACATTTCTGAAATCTGTCATTACATTTCCATTTGTTTCCAAAGCTGTGATCAGTAAAGCAGATTTTACAGCTGCTACAGCATTGGAACTGAAACTTTTCAGAGTGGCAAAAAATGTGCATCAACACCAAGAACACTGTAAATCCAGGTCAGACTGTGCCTGAAGAATGGTTGGTGAATAACGCTTTGTTGTTGGATATTAGAACTTATCAGAATCTAAACTGGTTGGCTTCGGCGGTGTGGTTATCTGTCGTGCCTTGAGAAGATTGGATAATGACAAAAGAAAGTCTCACGGCTGGATTCCTGATGAGGAAGTGTGTACACCCCTATGTCTACCTAACTCCTCAAGGTTACAGCTCAGACGGAAAGTTTCCATGACTCCTCCAAATTTGACATTGTTGGCCTGTGCTGTGATAATTGGAAGCTAATGCCAGGAGTTCTATGAGGACTGATATCATAGCAGATGCACCAAACTGTCGTAATTATGGAGGTGATGTGAATCAAGTCCTGCCTGGTTTGGATTTTTTTGTGATTGGGGTCAAAATGTTTTTCTGAAGTACAGTGCTCTTGGCTCACTTTGCTACTTTATGGAGAGATGACTGGCTAAACTGGGTGCTTGTCTTGATGAAAATTCCTCTACTCTGTTAGTTGGAGGTATGGAGCTACTGACAGATGAATGAGTATCATTTCACATGATGACGAAGTTATTGAGATTTTTGTGTAGAAATAGACTTTTAGAATCTGCGATGTTGGTGATATTTCATATAGTACAGTCTAGTGAAAACTATTTTGTTACACAGAGCTACAGAATTGTAAAAAATATCCTGTAGCTGCAGATGCCTACTGTTTTACCGTTGATTTAACCAAGGCTGCAATGCTTAAAGAATGCTACAGCCACATTTCATTTATGTGGATTGGATGACAATAAACCGCTTTGATGAAGCTAACATTCTCCTTTCTAATCGTACGGAAACTGCCACAAGGTGGTGGTGTTTTTTTCAAGCTAAAGAACCTTCCTAACAAAATTGGATCCTTTATACGGTCACAACAATTCAAAAATGTGCTTCGTAGCCCCACTACAGTAGAGTTTGCCTGTACCAGTGCACAACCCATCGCAAAAAGGATTATCTACCTGGATTTATGGTTTGGTCATATCCTTCAACTGGAAATATTCCAGGAAGAATTTCTCACCATTGTCGCACTGCGTTGGAGCTTAACTGGAGCCGGTTGTATTTATCAGTACTGAAGTGAGTTACTGATGTCTTCACTCTCCAAACACAGCACAGAGGATGAACATGCCCCTCATGTGTTTGGTGCAGACTAAAATGTGTGTTAGAGCTGTGAGTGAGAAAGTAACCTCAGATAACGTCAGCCACAGGTGGTATGGGCTTATTTCTAGTTCTCAGTGTGTAGGGCTCCAGTTGTGTGTGTGAGTACAGGGCGTCTCCGTCTTGTGCAGTCAGAATCGACATCTTCTGAATATGGAGGTTTGGCCCCTCAAAGGTGGATCCCGGTACTTCTTGCGCCCACAACGTTCTCCGGGAGTTTCTGGAAGGATGCGGGAGGACAACGCATTTTAATACTGTACTGTGAGGGGAGAACAGTCCAAAGGATTAATGCTATTTGCAATCGTGAGTTTAATCTTTTATTGTTGGGTAGTCCTAATGATGCTGTGCATACATAGAAAAACAATCTTGTATTGTTTTGTATTGTATTGCAAGCGAGTTCATTGCTGTAAGAGCTACCTTTTACGGATGGTGGCGCTAAAGCAACTGCTTTTTCAACAACAGGACTCTCTCTCTCTCTCTCTCTCTCTCTCTCTCTCTCTTCCTCCCTCTCTCTCCCTTGTGTTTTTTTGTGCTGCAGACCTTCTGCTGTCTGGGTCACAGAGCACATCATGAGCCGCATTCACGATTGCTTTAATTGCACCTGTGTGTGTGTCTGTGTAATCTCTCCCTCCCTCCCTCCCTCCCCCATCTCTCTGTCTCCCTCTGTGTGTGTGTGCGTGTGTGTGTTTTGTGTGCGTGTGTGTGTGAGAACAGGTGGGCTTGACTAGGGCACGCCATGGGGGTCAGGACCAGCTGTACGCATCACTGATATGATATGTGCGCATGTGTGCGTGGCAGTCTGTGCGCGTCCTCTGTCATGGTTACGCTCAGATTTTGTGTGTACACATCAGCTTTGATTACAGACATTCGAGTATGTGTTTTTTTATCCACAGATGCACACATATAGGTTTGTCATCTGGGTTGTGTATGTGAGAACCACATGTCTGTCTGACCTGCAGCTGCTGGACTGTCTGAGCTTCCACTTGGACTCATATGCCCTGCCCTTGGGTGTCTGTGCATGAGTGTATATATATGTGTGTGTGTGTGTGTGTGTGTGTGTGTGTGTGTGTGTGTGTGTGTGTGTGTGTGTGTGTGTGTGTGTGTGCGAGAGAGAGGGTGTGTGTGTATTTGGAGTACAGGGGCAGCAGGTTTCGCTTAGCCCTGGAGGCACCCGCAGGGGGGCCACATCACACCCTCACACACACACGCACCCACACACGCACACACACACTCACGCACTGAGGATTACAAGCATGCACACGTGCGCACACACATGCACGCGTGAACTCACATGCACACACATGACTTCAACCTTGTTGAGGCTCTGCAGGTAAAAACCTTTGTTCAATTTCTGTAGGTTTACAAAGATACTTGAGGAAAACAAAATAAATGAAATATTGCTTTGTGGCTTTGATCCTTATCAAACACAAACATGTCTGCAGCCAAGCCAGTTCTTGCATCAAAAACAGCCGGTGTGCAAAAACAAGGAACTAATGAGAAAAACTTTGGTCTAACCCTCAGGTTTTTGGAGAATATGTACGTGAGATGTTCTGGTCAATGCAGCCATTGTAAACCTGGACAAACCAATGCCAGGAGTGTGTCTGCATCAACAACTCTGTGGTGATGACTCAGAGAAGTAAATCTCAGACATTTGACCGGTCTTAAAAGAGGGCTGCCATACAAATGAGCATCTGGGCACAGCACTAATCAAGGGTGAAGGATATACTGTATGTGTGATGTTCTTCTGAGGCAGAAAGTGGAGTGAATGGAGACTAGGGAACCATAGAGTTTGTGGGACAATCATTTGTCTAGTAGTGTGTTTGTTTAGTGGTGTAAGTTATACATGTGTGTGCCAACTCACTCTGTGTGGTCTGTGTGACACATCTCTCCTGTTATGGGCGGTTTTGGTGGCTTGATGGGCAACCGACTGGGAGGCTCTTGGGACCTGGAAGAGTGGGATGAGATACAGAAAGATGGATGAGCAAGTTGGAACTAAGAGTGATGGAGGGAGCAAGGGAGAGGGGAGATGGACCAGGGGATCAGGTGAGAGGGTATAGCGGGAAGCAGAGAATGGTTAG
>OMPJ01008768.1:0-36879 GCA_900312935.1 Carapus acus | reverse complement strand
CACAATGTTCTTTTATCATCTGGGGTGGGCTTGAGAAAAAAAGATTGGGAACCATTGTATTATGAAAAAATGGAGCTCTGTTTGTAGTCCCAGCCAGAACCGAGGCTGTCTGTGCAATGATTACAACATTTAACATATAATAATGGACTATTTGCTTTAAAGACAAATATATCTACTGTCACCCTAAATGAACCATGACATGTTGACACTGTGTGTTGATATGTGATTCAAAAAGAGTATAAAATATGAGCTAAAAATAGATCATCAGTACAGCATCAATATTTCTCCCCTCCATCTGGACTAGTAAATGGTAAACCTTCTCTTAGAAATGTCCTCAAAAGCCTCACACTCACTTCTCTGATGAAGAAAATTTCCCCATTACACAGGCGAACCTTTTCTTTTTCCACTTCCTGTTTGCCGTCCTGTGTTTTCTTGTCCTCCTCTATGTCCACGTAGCCATTCTTTGTGCAACAAACTTTGTCTCCGGGTCGGAGATGGATTTTCCACCTGTGGAGTCTATCATCACAACAAATATGTGTTAACGCTGATGTAAAAGGTTATCAAAGCAGAAATCTAATCTGATGGTGTGAGGATAGAAAACGCACCTGGTTATATGTTCATTGTAAAGCTTGCAACAAAGCTCGTTGATCAGCAAGACATTAGCACTGCGAAAGAGAGAGGTAAGGAATCCAATTGCAGTGAGGGGGAAGCAATATAATGTGTAACTGAAAAGCAGCTGGTGCCTCTGGACCCAAGCTGGCTTTTCTAATTTCTGCCTCTGCAGTCTATGCAAAATATCCGAAGTGAGCCCCCCAGAACACAAATTACCGTGTGAAAGCAATGAACTGGGAGGTTGAATCATTCTGCAGCCCAGGAGCCTCAGCAATCAACGACCTCACCGCTGTTTGTAGGTCTGAAAATTCAGAATCACATGTAGCGTCAGTGTTTTGAAAAAGCAGGATGACACCAGGGCTGATGTGAAAACTGATGAGAAGACACTGACCGTCATCCTTCCCGTTGTGGGGGAGGCGGATGAAAATGAATTTCTTTTCGGGAGGAGGCATGGTTTGGCCCAGATCCACAATGGCATCAAAGTCCAGAGGGACGAAGACGTGTTTCATTCCACTGTCTGCTATGCTGCACAGCCACACCAAACACATCAAGAACAGGCTTGATACAAACCCAAACTTGTGTTACCATCTTAAACATAAAACACAAAAAGTGGATTTGTTCGACAAATTGAAGCATTTATAAGCTTCATTGGACAGCAGAGGATAACTCATTTCTATACCCATTTGCATGGCAATATTTCTTTTTCTTATAACCACTAGTAGTATATTTGGTAGCTGCTGTACCACATCCCAATGGATACTCTAGGTTTATGTTCATCTTTCGACAAAAAAAAGTACTCCAATGTAGAGATAGCCGATATTAGCGTAAAAATGTAATATCGGTATTGGTGGTGGTATTTTTTGCTTTAAAAACGATAAAATGAAAACCGATAAAAATACAATAATATAAAATGCGCTCCTGAAGCGTTTACCGGCGCACATATCGGTATCGGCTGTTATCGGTATCGGCAAATTGAGAGTTGGACAATATCAGCATATCGGATATCGGCAAAAAAGCCAATATCGGACATCCGTACTCCAATGTGTTGCTTGGCAAAATGGAGTGACAGAACAGAAGATGTAAACACTAAATGTACATACAGTCCAGCATTCTTCACAATGAGCTCCGACTCTGCACGATGGTTGGTCCTCATCTCAATGGCCCAGCGGATGGATCTCAGACTGGAGAACAGGTCGTTCAAGACGTTCCCCGGCTGAATACTGGGAAGCTGCCTGATGTCACCTGGACAACCCAACTATCATCAGGCCATTGAGCATCAGTGAAACTATTTCCTGCCTTCCTAAAAACTGATAAGGGGGTTGTGATATTTCCAAACTAGACAATATAACACTACTTTGCTGAGGATCGCGAAATTGGCATTTTCATCTCGTTCAGTTTGCGGAATATGACATAACAACACAATCAGGAGCAAACATTGTGTGGCAGTAGGCTGATCTGACTCTTACCCAATATGATGAACTTGCTGAGACGGGCAAATTTGGTGAGCATACCGAGGATGCAATGGAGAAGCTGAGCACTGACCAGACTGCCCTCGTCCACCACCAAAATGCGGACAGGCTTGAACTTCCAGTCGATAGGTTGTCCTTCGTTATCTTTCTTCGTTTTCATGAAACTGTACTGCACCTGTAACATAGCGTGACAGTGAAGAAAGTGCATTAACTTTGTTGTTCTATTTTGTGTTCTGCTCTTTCATCAGTTTGAGACTGGGTATCATGAATTTATCATTTTCATATTTCAGTGATCCCTTGGGAACATCTAGAACAGGAGGTGTAGAATGACACAATTGTCAAGACTTGACAATTACGATGGTACGATGACACACTCACTCTCACTCTCAGACTCACTTGACATACTTTTAGCCTCTGTATTGGTGGTTGCCATTTAAGTTTCCATTCTCGTGACCTTTGCTTAGGCCAAATTAAGTAAAAACCTCCTATGACCTCATCGATTGCCTGACTCCATGTCCTCAGCTCAGCCCCTTACCTGGTGTAAAGTGTATGCTGAGAAGCCCGTCTTCCTTTGGAGCAGAGATGCAGCTTTTCCTGTTGGGGCTGTAATGAGGATCTCCTCTTTGTCTAGATGTGCCCATCTTTCACTTTCCAGCTCACTTTCTGGTGGTGTGAGAGCAGATCCTGGGCTGTCCACAACATTCCTCTTCTGCCCTTTCACCGACAGAGCCGCTTGGAGCAGGTCACTGACCACCGTGGTTTTCCCACAACCCCCTTTACCACTGATCACCGCCACTGGATTGGTGCAGATCATCTCTACTGCTTGAACCTGGTCAGGATCCAGTTCCTCCCATGCAGCTGCATCACCTGATGTGTCGCGTGAGTGGTTTGTTGGGGACGTCAGAGGTGTGTGTAATGTGTCTGGGTCATCGGGACAGTCTCCACGTTGACCATTCTCATCAGAGAAAGTCAAGTTCTTGTCTGGGTTTCTCCTCTTTTGCGCCGCTGCAAGGAGCATCTCCCTCGCATCCACGTGAATCCTCAGTGGCTCGCTCTCCATGAGCAAACCCAAACATTTTGAAATGCCTGTCTCGTATGTCCAGAAGTGTTGCAGCACCACTTTCTGCCTGTGATAGACAACTACACCTTGTTCCTTCAGGAAATGTATGGCTTCCCAAGCCTCCTCTTCAACCATTTCATGATCTCTCCCCAAAAATGTGCAAAGACAGGACTGATCCACATATGTGCTGCCTGTACTGTAGCATTTTTTTTTTAACTGTTCGTATACCCTGAGAGCATTACGCTGCAGTGCTGGGATTTTTTCCAGCAGCTTGCATTGCTTGAAGGCCTTCAGCGGAACTTCGCAGCGGACCAGCTTCAGTTCTCTGTATACGATCTGGAAGAAAAAGACATTTTCAAAATGTCAACACAATGGGATTCACATGTTCAGTTCTACATATTAGTAGTAAGATGTCTTGGCACTTACGTGGTTAAATCCAAGTTTCCACACATCGCCGTCTAAGATGTCTTCCACCTTTCTCAATAAAGTCAGGTCCAGTTCCTTTCCGTTCACGTCGTCCCCCTCCTCCTCTTTTTCAGATGGCTGCACAGCATTTCCAACTTGTGTGGTTTGTGCGGGTGGTTGAGCACATCTTACCATGCCACTGCTAAGCAGCTCAGCAAACTGTCCCGGGAGTAGGGTTGGGAGGTATTTCATGATGGAAGGAAATGAAAGCGATGCCTTTGCCTGCCTCCATAAAACTGTACCAAAAAACAAAAAAGTTATTACATGCCTATGCACACTTACCATAGGGAACATTTTGCTGGTACCTGTTGCATGATATATTTAAATACAAACAACCAAACATAAAAAAACACATTTCCATGTATAAATCCCTCTGGAGGGATCAGGGATGACCATTAGTACCCAGCTAGCTAACAATCAAAAAAATTACCAACATCACTTCACTCATTATTACACAACCTCTTTCTGTTCGAATTACACACAAGTATACACATACCTGAATGTGACACAGATCCAATAATACTTTTTGCAATTGCATTTTCTCCAGTCGCAAACTCATGAAGTGTTTCCATCAGATTGTGGATCGAGACATCTCGGTTTTGTGGCAACCACTGGAGGAACTCTGGAATAAACTCCCCAGGCACATCGCAGGCAGTAAGAAACAGGGACACGAGGGAACGCAACTGCTGTCTATCAATATCAGAAATTAGTTTGTAGGAGGGATATCCGTCCACGACCTGTCTATCCCCTTTCCTCCGAACCACACATGTCACTTCCCACCATGGATTCTTCAGAGCGAAGCGCCCTTCCACTTTTTGCACTGGTCCAGATAACAGTCGGAATTGTACTGAATCACATGAAAAGACAAGGTAAGACTGTTAGTATCATCTTCAGCATTTCCCTGAAAATAGCACTAAACAAAAAAATGGAGATAAGGGAGATCTATCCTGACAGACATGAAATGATAAACGCAATGACAACCGAAGAAATGGCAACAAAAGAGACACTTCACTTCGTTAAGTGGTCCTTCAGTGCTTGTTCTGTTCAAAGACTGTCTGTCTTAATCTTGTTGAAGAAGATTCTTTGCTATTCACTCATGTCGGACAGCAGACATTTCCCTGAGACTCAATTCAAAACTGACTCCACCGACTGTTGCTGCCAAACAACACTAATGTTTGGACGGGCTGGCTTAGTCAAAATAAACTAATGGTAGTTTAACCTCACAGTTTAAATTTATACATGCTTTACCTTGTGTGGTCAAGAAAAAACAAAGACAAACAAAACAGTCTAACATCCTTATTGAGGTTGAACAAAATGTCATATCTAAAGGAAACATCACTGCTGAGGGACTGTGTAAACAGTGAAGAGCAAGCTTGGCTCCTTTATTGTGAGGGCGGAAGAGTTTGGAAAACGAAACTTAAACGGTACATCAACGGTAGATTTTAACTCCGACATCGGAGTTAAAATCTACAAACAACTGACTGACTTGTCACTTACAATCCGTGTACCATTCGTTAGAGGATACATAAAAAAAACCCTACATGTGATCCACAGCCGCAATGAAACACTTACCCGTCTCGGTCGGTGGGATTCGACTAGAAAACATTTGTCCTCCTGCTGAGACACCATTCATTTCCCCCAAATCCAGAAACTCCGGTGTCTCTTCTTCATCCTCATCTTCTTCAGAATGTTCGGCCTCATTTGTTGATGCAGTTTTGTTTGGTAAAATGTAGCCGACCAGTCTCATCTTAATGCGTTATGTTTGGGACGGATGAACTGCGCGCCCCTGTAGCGTCCTCCCTTCTTCGCGCTTTCGTATACCGGCAGCTGTGCAAGACCGAAGCGCTCAATAGCGCGATTATCTGGACATTCGAAGAAGTGCAACCCATCACTGTCGTTTTGATGTACTGTAAATATGAGTCAAGCTGAGATGACAACATAAATAAATGAACAGCAACAGTCACGGTGAAACACATCTATGATTATCTCCTAATCATGATATCATATACTGTATATAAAATTATATCAAATATTACCACTGCAGGGACAAGGAATCCAACCTGCATATTCAGGCTGTGGCATTTTATTTTCTATAAAATGCCGACCTGCAAAAGCATTTTTCTGTGCTAAAAATGTTTATGCAATTCAGCATTTTCACTTGTTGCAGTTGTTTTGTTTGCAGAGATTCTTTGGTCTGCGTAATTATACTATATATATATATGATTAGAATGGGTTTTTTTGTTTGTTTTTTGTTTTTTTTTTAATATCAATATCAGGCACTTTTAAGGCCACTAATCATCAACATCATCATCACTTTCATTTGGATCTTTGTTGATGTAGTCAACCATGTCTCAACATCAGGGTCAAATCGCTACCAGAGGACTGTTTTGCTGGATAAAAGAGTCCAATGAGCATCATGCCTGGGCTCACAAGCTGCCTGACCCAGTTTTTAATAGCAAAGTTTTCTTTTCATTTGTTCTACATATCACGACTAATCATGAGAAATTACTAAAAACTGGGTGTTTGCCTGTGTGCGTGTGTGTGTGTGCATGGCGCATGGCCCTGTGATGGGCTCAAGATTCTAGATTCCAAGTTTTATTCTCATATGGACAGTATGGAAACAAGTTCCTTTCTGTACATTTTATTCCCTGCACAATGAAATTCTTACTTTGCCCTGCACCGGATGCCACAAGTAACGAAAGCAGTAATAGTAAAGAAAGAAAGAAAAGAAAGAAAGAAAGAAAGAAAGAAAGAAGGAAAGAGAGAAAGAAAAAGAGAAAGAAAGAAAGAGAAATTTGTACAGAGGAAGGACATGTACAGAAAGAAAACAAATATGTACAGAGTATGATATGCAGGCATTTTTAGTGTTCCTTTGGGTGGGGGGTTCTTAGAACAGCTGTTTAACAGTCTGATGGCAGTGGGAAAGAAAGAATTCTTATATCTTGTGGACCTGCATCTGACACTCCTGTATCTCCGGCCTGAGGGAAGGAGTGAGATCAGTCCGTGTTACGGGTGTGTGGGGTCTCTGATGTGGAGGCAGCCCTCCTGTGGACGCTCTGGTGGCAACCTGTTGAGGGTATTTGTTGTCTCTGAACTACCAAAAGGTGTCAGTATAGTTTCAGAATGAACAGGCCACAGTGAGTCAATGTCACACCATTCCAAAACAAAAAAATCACAAAAATGACACACACACTTATGCATTAATTTGCATCTATCTATCTTTTGCTAATTTATGTATCAAGGTTAGATTCATATTCTATACGGTATATGCTTGATTTCTACAGGAGTAAAAACAGACTGTCAAGTGACCCCAAATGTATCAGTTTCAGTTATAAAAGTATTGATAATGTCAATGCAGATTAGTTTGAAGGAAGTTTTAGTTTTGCAATCATCAAAAAATATCTCATATCGCACACATTCAGTATGGATTCATGCTTTCAACAAACCTTAGAACTCCTTCATATAAAATCATGTTGTTTGGAACGTAAACAATTCTGACCAATGCAGTTGCAAAATCTTTCAAGGTGCAATGTTTTTGAAAGCATCCATTTGCTGTTGGTTGGTAAAAATCTGTGTTTTGTGAAGATAGCTGATCACCCTGTGAAATATATTAAATCTCGGGATGCATTTCATCCTGCGCTGGTGGTGTCCCGCAAGTTTTGTCACACGTGGGGCGGAATTCCCCCAAAGACAGCCTCGGATTACTGCAGTGCCTTTGTGCCAATAGAAAGCATCCTTTGCGATCCTTAAACATGGGGAGCTCATTTTTCACCAAACCTACAGAGGATATGTTTTTCCCCCTCTGTTACTTCCTGTTGACTCATCTTACCATCGTGCTGGCACACACACACACACACACAAACAGAAAAATTGCAGACAAATCGACGACAATCTGGTGTGATTCACGTTCCAAATGTGAGCGGCGCTTCCCGAGGAGTGGTTTTGTGGGAAGGGAGGTTCCTCGTGCGCTCGACAGAGGTTGGTAGGAGGAAATAAACAAATCTGGGATGAGTCAGAGAAGGGTAGGAGAGGAGATGAGGACAAGGGGAAATGGTTCCTCTATGACTGGCCTGACTGCTCGAGGTGACACAGTTCTGAGTCACAGCGGTAACGGGGCCATCTTGAAGTGAGTCAGCGACCTCAGTATTAGAAATATTCGAAAGTCGCTTTATCATGCATCACCTTAGCTGCCCTTTGTTTTGAACTTCAACTTCAGTTGTTGGTTGCGTGCATGAGGGTTCTTCCGGAATAGACGCAAATTTGTGAATACCAACTATGTTAAAGTTGAGCTCAGCAGGCAGAGATAACTGAGAGACAGTATATTGTAGAATAATCCTTTGCTTAGGTGAGACAAAAGCCATGGTTGGTCCAAGGTCACACTTTGCTGCTAATCAACACTTATTAGTTCAACTTCCAGGTCACCTAAGGTCACATCCCAAATTGGTCTGCTCATGTCTTCAGACTTTAATCCTGAGGATTCAAAGCAATAGGCCTCTGGTTTGACTTAACTTTTATTATTATTGTGTTAACCCACGTATTGCTTTATGCAGTTCACAGGTGAATCAAGCACAAGTCATGGTTCCTATCATCCAAAAAGCCTCTTTGACCTGGTTGAATTGACCCAGTTGTATTAGTCACACAATTGTCTGTCTCGATGTGAAATAATGGGAGTATTTATTGTATTGAAACAACCTGCCAGTCCACATAAAAAAAAAAAAAGTTCTTTCTCTGCAATCAAAACTCAACAACGCTGTCAATATGGATGACATTTTTTTTATTGTGCTGAATAATGCAGTGAATATCTATAAAGACTTAATTAAGAAAGGAAGCAAATCTGAAGTGTAACTGAAGACAGTAATACTAAGTGGACAGACAAAAAGATACAATTTAGAAACGGTAGAAATGTGGGAAATGGTACAAAGGAGACTATTTGCAGCTGTTGTGCATCTCCTCACAACTTAACACAAAACAACACACATGGTCAGGAAAACCTTTTACAAAATTTCATGTCCAGTCTTGCCGAATAGTTGAGTGAGAATCACAGGTCAAGTCTTACAAAATATATCCTCACAAAAATAAACGACTAAATTATACATACATACATGGATACATATGTAACATTTAGTAGTATTCAATGTATATATATGTAAGTGTGTAAGGATATTCTCCTTAAGCTCCCTGACACCTGAATCTTTAGAGTGTATCAGTTGTTAGAAGTATTTCAATTTGAAATGAGGTAACAGTAGGCCCGTGTGGAGGTAGTAATGTGTATTTGATTGTACTAGATCATGATGTGATGATGATTACATACCAACATCTATAAGACTCCCAGAGATGACATAGCATGCAGCAAACTGCTCTGAGTGAGGAAATAAGTTAAGTTTCGCAAACACCACCCGCGTAAACATCTGTGTTTCAGACTGAGAACAATACCAATGGACTCAGAATCACTCGCTGCTGTCGGACGCATTTCCTAAGACTGTGTTACGTACCTAGGCGAGATGATCCATTGACCTCAAAGTTGATGTAAACACTTGTTTGAATTTGGACTCACATGCATTCCCACACCTGAGGGACTACACACAATTTTCTACAAATGTGTGTATATACTGTATATATGTATGTGTGTGAGTGTCTGTGTATGTGTGTGTACATGTGAGTGTGTGTGCATGTATTCATATATATACATACAGATTTATGTTTTTATGTATATGTATGTACATAAATCAATGTATGTTCACATATACTCATACATACAAACAAATGTGTATACATACACACACATATACATACTGTATATACTGATAGTAACATTACACACACGCACATATATTTTTGTATCTACTGTCTATGTGTGCTGACAATTACATTCTATATCCATTTAGGCATAGATACATATTGTTTCTTACTTTGGATGTGTAAACGCAACAACTGAGTGTCCAGAACCAATGATATTGATTATGTTGATAATGCTAATATTGATCATAATGTGATGTTGGGCCATGGTGAGTAATCGCAAATACTTAATGCCAGTATTATATTTCTCCCTTCCCACTAGCCCATGTTGACAGCGTATATGATGCAAACAATATCTCTACTGAACGGTTCAAAAAATGTGTTCCAGACAGACGTAGCCTCTTAGCACAACAAAGGCTACAAGCGACAACACCCACTGGCTTCTTCACACAAATGCGTCGGGGCAATTCAGGGGAAATGGTTATCGGATCTAGGTCCAAATACTAGGGGCAAAGGGAAACCACCAGCTCGTAACAAGCTTCCCCGGATTTCAATTTCCAAATGCGATGACCACAAACTCAGATACAGGAGTTACCTTTAACGCCTCGTCAAAATGATTACCTCGCATGAGTCCAAATGTTTTCACGAATTTCTGTCAGCTGCAAGACACTTAATACCATAAAGGGCCACTGCATAGTTCATGTTTCACAGGACCACAGATTCAAACTCATGTGGCCAGTGAACGCTGGCTAAGTTGGCCAGGGCTGCTCCATGGCAGCTCCACCTCATCCACTTCAAAATACCATGTTTCTTCTCAAAGGCTGTCATGGAAACAGGAGATAAAAATGGTATATTGCATCACTAAGTAAAAAGTCAATTTGTATACATCTGGTTTAACCATATAACAAGACAAGAAAATCACATTTGTGTGAGGTACACAAAAAACAGCTAATCAAGTTTATCAATATCTACTAATTAAAAACAAGAGGACAAGTATATAACATACAAAATCTAAAAACAAAACCTGAAGAGTGAGAATTCATTTGTACTGAGTTTGGAAAGTTGAATTATCCGATACAATACTTAACAAGTATGGATGTTTGCAGTCCTGATATACTGTAGTTGATATCATACATCACTGTAATTCATACTGAGAGTAATCTGCTGAGTCAGACTGGAGGTAGGTATTTGTCAGTCCATTTTGATCCGTCTGTTTGAGGTACATATATAGGTAGTACAGGAAAACAAATCTAACTATTCAGAGCCAAAAAAAAACACAAAAACAATTGTACTTATATCATGTAGTGTCATATAAGCACGTGATCCTTATCAAAGCATTGAGTAAATCAGTACAAAATATATTCAAGTCAAACAGACAAGTTTGTTTCATTACAGATTTTAGATCCAAGATAATGTGAAGATGTATAACAGAAACAGTACATAATCCCTAATTAGCTGCTTTTACGAGAGACCACTGAATTTTTAGGCTTTTCCCAGAAGTGTGTAAAAGGAAAAGTTAGCTTGCTCACAGCCATGCACACCCAGTAAAGAAAACATTCAACGTGAACGTTGTGCCACAGTATATTTACGATTCCGCATCGTCCTTCATTCATTTTCATTTTCATAAATAAGATCATTCGCTTACGTATAACAACGTTACAAACCTTTTAGTTGAGATTGATGTGATTTGGATTAAGTCAAATCAAAATTAGTTGGTTGGCTAGTTTTGGCGATATGAGAGGTACCAGGATGAAATCTTTGGTCCTGATTCTAATTTCAATTGTATGAGGCCTTTATGGCAGAGCTACACCACCATTTATAGAGCAAATGAGAGACTTAAGTTTAACATTTCAAATCTGGAGTCTGTTAGTTCCTCTCCAGCACAGCAGGGGCATTCCTTGCACAATCTGACAGGAGGAGGTATTGCAGACGTTTCCATTCAGTTTTTTTGATAAAAATGAAGCAAATATAAATAAATAGCAGTTCTAGGCTGCATTAATGGAACAATCCAAAATACAGATGTTCGTACTCAACACAGTGCAGGCACTCCTTACACTTACTCCCTACACTTTTAATTTAGTTGTATTGCATTAAAAGATATACAGTGGCCATCAACTGGCAGCTCTGCGAGGCAACAACTAACAAATCTTGCTGAATGTTTCATTCAATCCTAAATTTAGTGTAGATTTTGAAGTATCCTTTGGTCATTGGAAAAGGAAGGTTAACAACCTGCTGACGTCACTCTTTTTGTCTCACTGTTCATAAATATCACCAGAGCTAGTTTCAGCTAGTTTCGTCTAATTGAACATATATTCATTAAAATTTGTTTACACATGAAAAGTATAATTAAACATGTGACCTAACAAGTAAAGCATCTCCAAATTGAGCTGATGTTTGTCTTTCGTGTTTGTTTACATGGCTGTGTCACGCTTAACCTTTTCTTTTCAAGATGACTCAGCATCACTTGACTCAAAAAAAAAAAAAAAAAATGGATAGAGAGAGAGAGACCCCCCCCCCCCAAAGCAAACAGCTTTGTTGTTTCTCCATGGCAAGACAACACACATGGCAAGACAAAACAGCATATCGTAACGCGCACACTGCCTGCCCATATTTTACGTAGTGGCAGAGTAGTTCGGAAAAAAAACTGAAATGTTTTGTTTGTGCTGAGTTGGAGGTAGTTTGAGAGGGTTTTGCATATAAGTAGAAAGTGCTGGCATGTCATCAGAGTTCCTTCAGCGCGAGGATCCCTGCGTGTACAGTGTGTCATGCTGCCACTTCACTCAGGTATGTTGTGTGTTGTGAGGTAACGTGTGCTTTGTTTTTGTGTCTTGCCTTGCTGAAGACTGTTTTTTCAGGGATGTTGGGTTTCAATGATGTTTTAAAGCTCTGACAGATGCCGTTCTAAAGACGTGATATACAGCAGTCCGATGCAGTTTCAATGAATTGGCACCATTGCCTCCATCCAATGTTTCTTCCACCAGTGACAGAGAGAGTAAAGCACACACAGGCATTATACAAAATATGCAATTGGCTTATTAAAGCTTTAAACACGCACATGATGTCCATTATAACGTATATATATCACTGGATAAAGTAAATGCTCAACGGGTGAATTGAATAGTTTTATATCAAACTAGATTATCTGGTGTAGGTTTGTTTGGTGATAACTAATGCTCAAATTAATTCAAATGGGTGCCTTAACAATTAAAATGTTACTCAAGTGTGACAGCCAAATGAGGGACGATGCATTTAAATGCGTTGAACGAAAATGTATCTTTGAAAATTTCAGTTTGGCAAGAACATAATGTCCGCACTAGCGAGAACTGCAAATGTCTATTCAGTAATCAATTACGCATTCAGATTAATGTTTGGCAAATTAAAATATCAATTTTTACTGTGGGTCATTTCATGACATAAAGGAAGCTGTTTCGGTTTACATCGTCTACTAGATGAATTTATTGAGCTTGACAGCAGCTGCGCATGTTCAAGTGTTCCAGCCAGATTAAACGAGACAAGAACAATGTGGCATGTTGGTTTGATTTGCTTCAGAATGAGGCCTCAGCATTACACCCTGCTGAGCGTACTCACATTGCATTTTCAATGTGGCTGACGTGTTGACACTACTGCCTTGTTTTCGTACATGCACGGTGGGAATTTAAGGCACAATTTTTTCTGGCAAATGTAACCAATCGAACGGATCATTCGGAAACATTTTTCATTTTATCTAATAACTTCAGCTGATGACCTTACGTTTACGCAACACAACCACATTTTGCAGCACGGGTCCAATTATCATTGTGATTTAATGTTAAATCCTCATGCCTGACAGGTTGTCAATTGTAAATTGTAGAGGACTACCTAAAACTAAGACACGAGAGGTTGATGATAAAATAATAATACACACAATAAATCAACAATCAACACAAGCGTAAAGCCACTAGTGTGCAGTCCTGAATTGTATGACTGTTTTAACCTTTGATTTTGAATGTATTCTTACATTGACTAAAATGCATGTTAGATTTGCACGATTGTATACTGTGTAAGAAATTAGAAGTTTTAAATGTAAAAACAGCAACCATGCCACGGTCAATATGGCTCCTTTCTCTCAAAGTGAATCCACGTGGGGATTGATTTGGATATATTCAGGTGATTGGTTGAAGCAGAGGAGAATAAGATACTCTGAGGTGCATTCGTAATACCTGACAAAAGCAGCACCACATCACTCCATGTAGCTGGAGTGAAGTGGAGCCAGTCTCTCCATAAACTGCTTCGAACTTAAAGTCCCTGTGGTACAAGTCTTTGTCTCTCTGTCTCTGGTGGACGCACAGCAGTATTGATGTATGCTCGAGCGCATATTGATATGTTTCAACAGCAGCAATGTGTTCTAGATATCTGCATGATACAACCATACTGTTTCCGTCAGAATCAGTGAAGTAGGTATGCGTCTGTGTGTGTGTCTGTGTATGTGTGTAAGTGTGTGTGTGAAACAGTAACCACAGTGATTTGTCCCTCAGTACTGACGGCATTCACAGAGTTGCTTGTGCTGTTGTTCATCGATAATGTCACTCTGAGGACCGCTCATGGTGGGTGTGGCCACAGCCCTGCATACTCCTTTTGGTTTCATCGAGTGGATGGACATTATTCTCATGATCTCCTGCAGACGACCAAAGTCTGGACAGTGTGGATTCCTAACGCTTGCCAATGTTTGCGGAAGAAGAAATTCCTGTGTTCAGTAACGGGACGTGTGGCCACACCCACGGGACAATGAACAGAAAGTAATGGACATCAGCAAACTGAAATTATGCCAAGTGAAACAAGTGGAAAAAAGTCAAAAGTAAGTGGTCACAGTGTCTTTTCCCTTTGAAAGACCTGACAGCTAAATGAGGTAGAGGTTTGGTGGTGTGGAAGCTCAGTCCTCTTCTGGGGACTCCTCAGCCTCTTCTTCTTCTTCTTCCTCTTCTTCTTCCTGATGAGACAAACGGCACAGGGTTCACCCATCAAAATGGAGACAGCTTCGCAGTAGAGGATTTTCATCAGTATTCCATTATACCTTAAACCCAGCTGCACCTTGCACCTTACTTGCTCAGTGTCATAAAATCATACCCATTTCCGAAATTCAGTCATTAATTTCTTGCAACATTCATAATCTGAAAGAAGGGCTGCCAGCGATTATGTCTGAAACATGACGCAATTTAAGTTACACTGTTGCACCTTTACTTTTTGAAATTGTGATTAAAGTTTGTACTATTTTGTCCCACATGCACCTGCACCCTTAGTTCGATCCCGAGACTGCTGTGCATGCACCAGATGGATTTGAAAGTTGTATCTTTGAGGTCTTTTGAGGTCGATTCTAAGCCCTACACTGCTTTGTAGGTCTACATTGGTATCATGAGGGAATTTTTGGTTTTGTGGTCGTGTGATTCTCACGCAGTATATTTTGTGAGCAATTGCCTCACATGGTTAATATGGACTTGTCTTGAAATACAAAAAACACAATTGTAAACTTGTGATTAAAAATGCAATTAATCAAAATGAATCGTTGAAAGTCAGAGATAAGTCATGATTTTAAGAATTAATCATCTGACAGCCCTAATTATAACATATCAGTCACATCATTTGCCCAGTGTTAAGTATTATAATTTCTATCAGCACTGATCGCAAAATTAGGTTGCATGTCCAAGCCAGAGAACAGGACGACTGATTGGTCACAACACTGCAAATGAGACAGAGCGCCAACAGCGAGGGAAGAGTTCCACTCACCTCAGCACACCATACAAGGTAGACTGAGGTGCGCTCACGGTGTTCTTACCAAAGCATTAGTCATGTTTCCTTATAACTGCAGTTGCAACTGAGAGGAACTCCTCAACAATGACATGACTGTCCTTTATCAACAAATCAACCAACCCCAACAGTGATTTTAGGGGTAGGAATAAGACAAAAGAGAGGTTGGCTAAGGGATGCTTGAGCAATAAGGATGACTGCTTGGTTCTCCAGAAGAAATGAGAGCAGTTCCTTCAATAGTTACTCACATGCCTCAGAGGGAGGGGATCTTGAGTCACACCGACAACATAGTGGTGGGACAATACAGTAATGAATGGCATATTAAGGACTGTAAGGGACTATGATTCTCCACAACGACAAGAAGAATATGGGGCCGATCTAACAACTTTAATTTGTATGCTGCCTATATGAGAATGACTCTTTGTGATACAGCTTGAATTGCACTGGAGAATAATGCTGGAATGCCGAAAAATACAACACTGAAGCATTAACAGTTTCAGTTGGTGCATATAATGTGCAGGGAATTGTGTGACACTTTGAATTCACACAGTGAATTTCTGAAATCAGCAGGTGTAAAATTAGATAGAAACATTAGTACTACTTCATCTTCTATCGCATCTGAATTCCCAACTGGCCTCTAACATGACCCTGTTGAGCAGACTAGTGTGGGATAGGGTGAATTTCATTTTCCACATGGCTTAACTTTATTCAGGGTGGTAAACTGACATTCTTCGGTGCCCTCCTCTTTTCCCAAGCTGCAGCAGTGCAGCCATGCAGCAGACGTCTGCAGTACAGAGCACAACTGCATTACATGACCGCAGCTCCGCTCATTAACACCACAGCACACACTTGATAAACATGCAGCTACGGGCGCTACCGTGGACTGTGTGTGTACATCAGATAGACTTGATCCTAAACTTATTCCCGAAGTCCTATTGTAATTCCCCCCCGCCAAAAAAAATCCCAGACAAGTGAGGCCACAAAATGGGCAACATCAATCTCTCTCCAGCTTGCCAATTCCATTGTCAATTAAGAATGAAATATGCATTAGTTTGATACTACAAATGTATATTTCATTTCTTGGTGTTGCTAGAATACTGTATACTGTAAGCAACAATTCACTTTTTTGAGAAGTTCCTAATGTACAACATTATTTGCAGGGCACAACATTGCTAAATTATATCTGGCGAAGCTCCCTCAACAACAGTATTCAATAATTTGACTCAACTGACAATTTATATATATAGATAGATAGATAGATAGATAGATAGATAGATAGATAGATAGATAGATAGATAATGTACCATATATCATTAGATCATTCAATCATTCAATATCACTGAATATTACATAATGTTGTTTCACCAAACATAAACATGTATTTAAAGCTAAGCAACTGCCCAGCTCCATTTCATGGCACCACAGAATCAGCATGTTCTGACAAATATGCTAAACTTGGTGGAATATGAACCTCGACTATTGCAGTCATCTGCAATGTGATAACCGTGCTGAGACCCTGCACATCATGCAAGTCTACAAGAATCTGCTCTGCCTCAACAGCCACTCGTTCCCCTTAGGATGTTCTTCATCAGTAAGAGGGAACGTCATTGAGGAGACATGTTCAGACTGAAACAGCTGAATCCATTTTAGGACCCTGTGCTATGTGTTAGGTACGTTTGTAGCTTCCAGGTCGGTCATGTACCCTCACCAACCACACCCCCGCCCTGAGGGTAGAATGAAAAGAGCTTGAGGTTTGGTAAGGGCTGAGGTAAAACAGTCCATCAAAGCATTTTTACGTCCCCCAGCCTCATTCCCACACCGCTGCAAATCAAAGCGCAGTTATGCATTCACACCACAAAGTGGTCCGCACCACCAAACAGGGGCAGGGAGGACTGGATTCCTCATCTAGGGTGGGAGGAAGGTAAAAAACGGCTCGTGTCACGGTTCACCCATTTATGACCATCCAGCTTTCGATTCCGATGCAGCCATTGCCACAGCGGGAGCATGAGTAATAGTCACCTAATGTCAATAGTTAACAGCTGACAGCACTAGCACAGATCAGAAACTGTATAGTCACAAAACTGAATGGTGCGAAAAAGTACTTTGAGCTAGCGGTTAAAACAGCCTCCCGAAACCCTTCGGTTCAACACTTTTAAACACACTTAACATTGTCGGAACCAAAACCTCTAACCTCTAACCAAAACCAAACCTCTAAAACCAGCTCATGCTCCGACATGCTAAGTACTGACACAAGGCACACCTTCATTTTCTGTACAGCTACGACTCCTTGTAAACCAGTGATGAATTTTATGTGAAGACAGTGAGCATGATTATGGAGTTCAGGTCAAACAACAGGTTTACTTTTCTCTGCAGCATCCTTATCTACCAGACCATGGCCTTCACATTTTGAAAATGTGGGAGTCCAGATTTATTTTGCTGGGATTTTCCTGACCATGGTGGATCCTTCGCCGGGCCATCTACCATACCACAGCTGTTGCTAGCATCATTTCCAATCAATCCTTCATTCCAATCTCTCCCCCATCCTCATCATGACCACACATGCCAACCTGACGGGATCAAACCCTTTATGTCTGCTCCTTATCACGCCATTGATTCTATCCTTTACTTCAGTGTTGTTCTTATACCTGTGGTTCCAAAAGGAGGGGCACTTTATGGAACTTCCTCTTCCAAGGTGTCTTGCTTTTTTACAGTCAATGCCAAAAACCTGAAACTCCAGTTGTCCCTGTTTGTCACAGAGGGCTCCTAGATTGGTCAAGAACTATGTGTTGTGGGGCTGAAAAGTCCACTGAATTATTCTGTTAAATTTGACAACATAAATAAGGTTGAGCGAAATAAGGTTTTGCCAAAAACTCTTAAATCTCTAACTAGTCGGTGCACATCAACCTCTGCATATCACATCCATTTCAGCATCACAATACAAAACAAACACTGCAGATAATGGGTAGTGTTTAACAGTCGACATCAAAATGAACTGACATGAGCTGCGGCAGCATATTTCAAAGGATGCTTCCATGCAACAGCTACAGTAGATATAGTTGCAACAGCAACTATGGGAGAGTGTTTGATTTAGTCTGTGTTAGGTGTGTGAGTGCAAGTGCACATACCTGAGCTGGTTTCTTCTGGACAACTTGCTGTGGCTGAAAGAGAACAGAGTGTTTGCCATTAGAATTGTGATATGGCACATTTTGAATAATGCGGTCGGACGTGTCGCATTAAATTGAACTGATTTCAACTCACAAAAACCTTGATCGGGACATTTTAGAGTATTTGTAACATGGTGATACATGCACTCTAATTTTTCAGTGTAGTTAAGAGGGAAAATATCCGAGCACCACTGGCACATTCAAATATCACTTGAGTGTCAGTATAATTTCTAACCTTAAATAAATACGGACAAGTAACTGAAACGTGTCCACGGTTACGATCTCAAAACCTTTCACTCTCTCCATTCTGTGTATCTCCTGTGCTGGTGGCCATGTGCATTTGCGTGAAACAGTAGCTATGCCTTGTGCACGTGGAGTTTGAATGTTCAACCTATGAAATGTGAGAGCATAAAAAATGAGAATGTGGCGACATGGCCAGTTGCTGTACTCTGCCACAGATCCTCCAAGCAGCTGGTGCTTTTCATCCCAGCTTGCACCAGAATACCACAGGGCTCAAAACCCTGTCACCCATAGATCCGTTATGTCGTGTGGACATAACGAAGCAGAGTGCCTAAAGAGATAATTGATTAATTGAACAGTCAATTGATTGGCTTTGTGCACAGTGTACCTGCATCTATCTTTCTATCCATCTATCTATCCATCCATCCATATGCCCGTCCATCCATCCGTTTTGTGTATCAAAACAATGGAGCAGCATTTCATAAATATTAAGTCTTCATTGTGACGTTTTCATGACAAAGACTCTGAAAGTAATCGAACATCCATTAACAGGTGAGACATCTGGGACGAAATATTTAAAAATCACCGTCAGTGCGCCGCCGAGTCGTCCGAGACACAAAAGCGAAATGGCGGCATTGTGTGATGGGGCAACGGCGCGACTCTTTGATGCTGCCCTGCGCTATGAATCACTTGCAGGCCCCAGCAGCTGCTTTTGAGGAAGGCTGGAGATTTGGCCGCGAGGGGATTGGGAGCGGTCCGGGCTATCCTACAGTACACTAAGGTCAGTACCTGCAGAAGTCTTGTGGCTGTCTCGCCGTAACCTGATCCTTCCACTGCTTCAAGAATGCAGGGCTCTGGGCTCCATGCTCTAAAACCACCCATGGGCCTCCTTCCACAAGTTTTCCTGTGATCAAAGTGAGAAATGCCTCCGCTCCGCTGAGCCTCTCCTACAGACCACCATTCACAAAAGCTCCACCTATGAAGGGAGCTATAGCTGCCCGTGGACTTCCACACTGCCCCCTGATACACCTCACATTTCATGCCAGCATGTCCTCATCTGTATTGACCCACGACGGAGACATCACAAGTACTGTAGTATTGGAAACTAATACTCATTTCTCCAAACCTATCATTGGAATATCTTTGGCAAAAAAAAATGTATTAATGTTGAATTATCTGTGAACAGATGCAAATCGTCAGTGGTGACTGGTGACATTTTCAGGTCTACGCGCGCTAAGACACGTCAACTGGAGACACTTGCGCTAAACACTGACAATTCATCACCAGTTCACACAGTCTAACATGAAGTAATTACACTGAAAACACAGAGGACAACACCCTTAAGCAATTCTCTCAGAAGGTATGTCCCCATCCGCAAAGCTGGGGTTCGACGACCACGCAGTGAATAATGTGGATGAGAAACCTCTAAAAAAACGACTCACATGTCCAATAAATAGAGTTGATATTTGTGACAAATGTGCCCTCAGAGTCAAACACGTGCACTTGTACAAAAACGTCATATTTTAAGTTGACAAACAAACAAAAAAAACAAAGCACAAACAAAAAGCCCTTTGAGAAAGGGCAGATCTGCTCATTTGTAGTGCCAACACAAACTGGCAAAAAGCAAACACAGATTGATCATTACAATAATTGCATCCATCTCTCTCTGACCTTATGCTGGCTTCGTAGACTTACTGCACTTTAAGTATTTGGCATTACAAGAAAACACTGGGTGAAAGGATTCATTTTAAATTCAGCTCGTTGAAGCTGGAGTACAATGATGGCCACTGTCAAAATTAACATTACAGTCCTTTTAAGTGTACTCTGTGCTACCTCTGTACTTTTACTGGTCATCATTAATTACTGATGCGAAGACTTGGAAAATCAATGCTATTTTCGCTGCAATGTTTTGATATACCGTATTTCTCTTTTTCTCATAAGTTCTGTTTGGTTGCAATAATGTATAAATATGTATTATAGCAAGTCCTCCTGTGTCGCTATATTTTGTGACGCTGCCATCTTAAACTTGGTAAATGGTGTTGATGAAATGCCTAAAAAAGATTTTAACATCCTTTGCTCAATCGTGGAGGTTGCAGTGGCGTCCCAAAGAGCATTTTACAATAATAAATATGAAAAATTAGTTAAGCAACCCCAGCATCACTTGCAGACTTGCAAATCCAATAACAACATCCTCATGGGAAACAACTTTTAAGTTGATGATAAAACACAGGTAGTACCAGCACCCAAATTACACTCTACCTGACTTACATTTCCCCTCCCTTGTATCAACCCAGCGCCACCAAAGTCCCACCAAAACAAATTCTGAATTGCTCCTATCAGGGCCCAACTTAAGCCTGCGATTAGAGGGAATTTGCCGAAGGGCCCTTTGTCGGGAAGAAAAATGTCTATCGCAGTGAGGAATGTGGAAAATTCCTCACACACAAGTAGCCTTTTGTTGTTTTTTTTTTTGTTTGCTGGGGTGCTGTAGAAGGAAAGAAAGGCAAAGACAAATTGGATCCGCTCCATTTTAAATACTCAGTTTTGCTGCTGTTTAAAGTGAGAGGGAGAGACAGGGCATGAACTATTTCATCTCAGATGCTACCTTGCAGAACTTCTAATCATGCATAAAAGATGTACATGTACTGATTTGTTCTTATATTTTTACAGTGAAAAACCTTTGCATCACATGCAAAGGTTTTTCACTGTAAAAAAAAAAAAAAAAAAATGTTCAGAGCAACCTCACAGGTTGCTCTGAAAAAAAAAGGAGAACAATGAATGGAACACTGCAGATGTTGTGAATTAACCTGTCCTGTCTGGAATAGCTCACTCCTTGCCTCATAACCGAAACACTCCAATGACATAAATGTCTATACCTATTTTGGGAATCCCGAGAAGACAAAAGCACACAAAAACACTAGTGCTTGCACATTTTGAGATGTTTATTTAAAAAAAAAAGCCCCATTTCAGTGCAGAGGTAAAGGTTTCCACTATCAGTCTGTCATCAGCCCCTTTCTTGTATAGATCTGTCAAAAAACTGTGAATGCCAATTGACTAAAGCGCACCACAGAAACAAATGTGTAGTCATAAGCCAATAGAAATAAGCTAAATCTCACCTACTCAATGAGTACATAAAATGAAAACGTTACGATATTTGTGAGGAAAAACTAATTTCTTTACTGTTAGCAGCATGGCACAAAATATGACAACTTTCTTGAAAAGCAGGAGAGAGAGAGAGCGAGAGAGAGGCCCAATTCAAGTCGTTTCAAGTTTCAATCACTGGTATATTGTTCTTACAAATCAAGCACGTTTCATTATCTAGACTGGATGGAGGGACCAAAGATACCGGTGTTCAGGACAACAAGAAAGACATGTAACAACGATGCTGACACGTAAAACTTCAAAAACGAAAGGTCTTCACCAACAATGTACCAGATGTTGAAACAACATAATACTTACTATGTTGGGAGTCAACAGTTTGCTCACCTGATGTTGTATGAATGCAACATCTCTACTTTCTGTCTTTTAAGCCATCTTTTATTATCTTCACCACAGACACTGTGTGATGTCTCATTTAGGATTTTATTGGACTTCCCTGGAATGATGGAATTTGCCACGATGAACACAACAATCGTACATTTTGGAAATGTTGAGGGTGTAAATAAATCCACAAGCCCTACAATGTGAGGACAGTTGTGAAAATCTCAGAGAAGCATTGAACAGCCATGACATGATTTTTGTGTTTTTGCTCACTGACCAATTCATCTCCATTGACAATAAAGCACAAATATAAATAACTGAGGTTGTAAAACTCTAACATTGAAAGCACATCTAAATTCTAAAATTAGCTGAATTGTGATACCTTTACATCCAACGGACTTTGAAATAACATGTTACAGAGAATGTTTTTTCTCTCACACACAGTGAAGTGATTAAAGCTCTTCCAGGAGCTGCAGCAGGAAGGGGGTGAGGTCAAAGGTCACTTGTGGAAATCCTCTGTGGTCTCGTTGTTTGCGGTCTCCCTGTCTGAACCAATGACGCCTCTGGCGGCAGGAATTCTGCCTGGGAGGAAAGTGGGGGCCTAAGATACATGCTACCAGACAGCACTGCCGGCCCTTCACAAAGTCCTCAAGATCTCTGCTGTCTTTCCACCTCATCTTTGACAGCGTATTGTGCATTGACGCGTCACATCTGTGTGTCTTAAATATGATCTGTTCTCACCTGTTTACTAAGCCACATATACAGTAAAACCACACATTTCCTCAATGGACATCATCCACAAGATCTTATTAAGGAGCCCTCTCCAGTGAATGAATCACAAAGATAAATCGCACATCTATTTAGGGTCCACTGAAATCCCATTTTAATTTTTTTACTTTAAAACAGGGGCTCCTTGTATCCCATGTACCAATATTTTAGCATAGTTCATCACTACAGGGATCCTCGCTGCATCACATCACCTTCCACTCCATCATACCAGTCCCTCAACTTCAGCGGCTCGGTCATTCATGTACATTTCGCCTGAGATCCCGTTCACAAAAGGCAGTCTGGCGGTCTGACAGGAGCCTCCATTGAAAAGCAGAGGGGTTTAGTCTGGCACGCCGAGGGGAGATGGGTATGAGCAAAGGACGACAAAGAGGTGGCTGTGCCAGGGGCAGCAGGATGGCTCAGCACAGCAGAGAGGAAGGAAGCTAAATACAATTCCTTTCAATGGTGAAAGAGACGACACTCAACATTTCCTCTACTTTCCGGCATTTTTAACACCCCCCCCAAAAAAAACAAAACAAAAAAAAACAAAAAAAACAAACAAACAAATTGTTTGTTGCGAATTAACAATCTCCTGTGGTGTCAACAATGGTTGGCAGTGGAGTGTTTGCTTTGTAGATGATGGACATCGGACACAAAGTGAGGTCGAAGACAAAGAGACATGCAAGTGTGTGTTTAAGTACCGGTAACTACATTGTAGACTGCTCAAAAAAATAAAGGGACACCTGAGCAACACAATGTAACACTAAGTCAATCACACCTCTTAAATCAACTTGACCAGGCAGGGAGCAACACTGATTGATTATTTTTATTTTTATTTCTATTTTATTTCACAGGATATGATGAATAAAGACTTCAAAATATATATCATTCATTGAAATCTTGGATGTGTTGTTTTAGCTTTCCCTTTAATTTTGTGAGTGGTATATGGTGCGTTTGGTTGATTTCGAGACAATCTCTCAATTGTCTAAAGGTCTGACTAATATGGTAGTGCTTTCGATAAATTAAGTCATTGGGACTGCAATATTTGTTGCACTTTGCCAAAGAGTCTATCAAGAGTAGACTTCTTGAACACTGATTTCCTGTTGAAGAAGCAAAGCCCATAAAATGTGATGGATGTCGGCCATTAGCTGCATAAAGGCCGACTGATGAATGCAATCGCTGGGAGGAAGCTGGCGATCTTGGCACAGCCTGGCCTCCACGCAGCACCTGCACACGGACAACGTGACCCTGACTGCTCACACTAACCTCGGCATTCCTGCCATCTGTGTGTGGACACAGGAAGATGAAGCAGGAGTGGAGCGGAAGTAGGGAGGATGCACGGGATCTGTATTGTGCAAATGAGTAACATGGAGTCTACACACAAATCACTGCAACAAGGTTGGTTATTGGTGCCTCACTCAGAGCTGTGCCCACTGTAGGAGCTACGACTTTGACACAATCATATCTGTATATAGAGTTACTCAGACTTTGCCTGCATGGCAATGTTATTATTTCAATTCCCAACACTGATCTTGAGAGTTGACTCACACTTTTCCATTTTTCTAATGGCGTCGTCGTGATCTTTGGTGAATCTTTGGTGAATTTTAAATCTCACTACGTAAAGGGAAGAAACATACTCCACAGGCAGCTCACTTGAACTTATCATTAATATGATTAGCTACTTCAGATACTTGAATGCAGGTGTTTGAATCACAATGATCTGGTTGTGATGTCATAAAAATGTTTGAGAGAGAAAAATAATACATAAGAATGGGAGGACTGGAAGCCAAGGCTATATTCAAACTGAATGTATTACAATTGAAGAATTAATTGCAATAAAATACATTTTGTGTGTATGCAGGGGTTAAACAGGTGTTCAAAGTCTTAATGACTTCTATAGTGCAACAAACAAGGGCCGTCAAACATAAATTTTTTAAATCCAGATTAATCTCTGTATTTCTGTAGTTAATCGCTTGAAATCCAATTTGTTATCACAGGTTTACAATCTCAAAATTCAGGATTTTGCATGATTTTGCAGTAATGAAAAAATGGAATGCCAAAATGTATTCTTTATGATTGTGTATATTAATTGTTTCAAGGTAAGTGAAATGTTATACAGCTTTGAAATCCACTGTGCATATACGCATCAGTTTCCTGAACATACAGAGGTAAAGAGTTGTACAAATTTGAATCCCACTGAATGTGTAACACATTCACACAAGGCAATTACTGAAAACATGATGAATCATGTTGTCTACACCGTGCTAGCCCTGCATTACCAAAAATTTGGCCGTAGCCCACCCATAGCCCACGGGGTTACATACTTCACTTTTCATGCTGTCCTGACAGTTCAACCTGTCTGCACTCAGCTGCTGATCATGTTTAGATTTATGTCTCCCCTGAACTGATGAGCCAACCCGAGAGAGATGGAGAAAAAGGCGCGCGTTTTGTCCCGGCTGGGAGGCTCAAAAGTACAATAAGGCAGTATCTTATAGATGCTGCTAGAATGAATCACCTCAATGGTGACAATCAAACATAAATGCCCTACGGTGGTGCCAGGACCTCCCTGCAGCCAGACTACTAGCTTCTCTCTGGCAGTTCCTAGGATAGGTATGGTAAAACACTTCTTTCTTTCCTGTCTGGTGGCCATGGCCACCTTTTCCTTGGTGAGGAGGGAGGTGGGGAGGAGGGGGGCAAAGAAAAACATTCCAGCGAACCTTGTAGCCATAATTAGTTCCAGGAGAGCAAAGATAGCTCCATGAAGAAAGCCTGCTTGTTTATCCTGGATAGTAAAGCTTGTGCTTGTGACAAGTAGGGTTTGTATATCGTGAGTGGTGGATGTGGCTATTTCATCGGCGACATACACACAGTGGAAATGTGTAACTTTTGACAAAGCCGATAGTTTGACGGTCAAGCTACCTCTGTGAACTTTGACTCATTGACAGGTCAAAGTAAATTGCCTGGAGTAGCAACAATATAAGAATTCAGCAATATCACAACATGAATTTTCAACATGTAACAGATTTTCCTTCACTTTCTGAACACCTTTTTTTTGGGGATGACAGACAGAGCTTGCAAAGGTGCAAATGTGGTGCCGATGGGATAAATGCTTGGAGGCAGTTTCCATTTGGAAATAATACACAAGCTGAAAATCGGTGACAAGTGAAAATGTTGCATGCATTTTATTTGATTTGACCTAACTTAAAAGCTCAAAGTGGAATCAAAGAATACAAACATACCACTAAAGACATACTGGTAAACAAACTGATAAGAACTGCTTAGGACATACTGAGGAACCATGTGAGCACTAAAATTGTTTGATTCCTCCCTTAAGTGTAATGGATCACTAATATGTGTGATTATCTGGGCGTGGGCTGCATTCATCCCTTGTTATTAGAACTGCTTCCAAGTTGATGGTCATTATCATCTGACTACTAACATGCGACTAAACATTGTGTATTTCAGCACCGAAAAATAACCCAAACTTTACCAGAGATTTGTGAGTATAGAAGCCACAACCTCATTTGTGACTGATTACTTCACGGACTATATTCGCACTGCAGATCTGAACTCTCAATTCCAATTTTTTACAGATACAGTCTTGGTGTTCACCCCAGTATCTAATTGCCATCCATCATGCACAGAGGAGGCGTGACCCTAAAGTGCAAAGGAAGGCGTGATGTCACCGTCAGCAAACTGTGTTTTTGTTTTTCTCGCCCTGACCTGCCTCCCTCAGTTTACTTCAGCGATGTCAACATCTGATGAAATGCGACTCAACCATTCTGACTGAGCAGGCGTCTCAAAAAGATCGAACATGTGTCCAATTTAGGACCAGATATGAGAGGGGCCAGGGTAGCATTTTAAAGACATGGTATTGGTGCCGTTCCAACATGCCATTAAGAGGTCCGATATGCTGATATATGGGTCAAAAAGTCATATTTGGGACACACTTGCCTGCAGCCTTATTGTAGCATTACAACTACGAGTGTATACTTCTTCTGTGCTTGGTAAAACAGCAGCCGAAAAACACTATGGCTGAAGAAACTGAGAGAAGAGGAAAACATGTACTATTCACATAAACAATATTTCCCATCACAGACATACATATATTTGCACATAAAATGTAATTCTAGGTCTGCTCCATACTGGCTTGCTGTTGTCAGAATTGATGAGGAGTCTCTTTGGCTCAAATCAGAGTGCTCCCATATCTAAGAGAATCCCATATCTAAGCATGCCAGCAATCCTACTCAATGGCAAGTGACCTGATCAATCTACAGTACCTTGTCCCAGTAATCAGAAATTATGAGCTGTGATTGACCATAATGACAGAGACAGTCATACTGACAGAGCATCGACTACACCCATTCACATGGTGGAACCCTCAGAACAGTTCCATTGGCACATCCTTACACATACAAATCTCATTATTGCCAACTGTTGTATAACTGCACAAATGCTGAGGGAATTTTGATTGCAGTGATTTGTTGGGTTGTCATAGATTCCCATAAATAACATGCAAAACATACATTTCATCTATTTTATGAGTTAATCACTGTTAGCAATCATTCTGATTCTATGGGTTGGTGTTTCGGAATCATTTAGTACCATGTTGGTGGTGTTTACTACGTGCCGGCGAGGGCAACCACTTTGCTGGATGCAAATAGTGCCAATGTGACTCTGCTGCTTGTGTGTCAGTGCTCACCTGCAGCAGTCTGCAGTGTTTACTGAGCAGTGTGTTTGTCTGTAGCTTTGCCAGCAGAGTGTGTGTTTGTGTATCTGTGTGTGTGTGCATGTGTGTGTGTGTGTCTGTTATCAGGTGAGTCCAGGGTTCAGAGAGAGTGTTACTCTACACGCAGACATTGCCGGAGTTTTAAACCCCCACCTTAAGGGAGATGGACCTTTACTGTTTCTGACAGCCTGTCCCATCCTTTGTCCCTTCATTACATGCACACTAACCCTAAGTCTTCCCGATCAAAGTTTAAATTACAAATGACAAATGTAGACTCTCCTGTAGGACAATGAATGAATGCGCAAGTGTTATCAAGGTCAACAAATGCGGTTAATCTCATCAACTCTCGCACGACACACCCTTTCCTTTCCAGACACTCAATCAGCCATATCAAGGATAGATGCTATTAAACTCATAGGCACAGTCAGCACTGCGGCATTTTCTGCTTCTTTTCACAGAGCTGAAAAGAAACCTTGAAGATTTCAAACTGTCCTTGAATGACAATGGTGTGGAAACTACAAATGCTCTGTGTGGGACAACGCATTCAGCGTTTGTGAAATCGCCTCTACACAAACAACCGCGATACATGTGGACCATGGAAGATTTATCTGTCACACCTCCCATCCACATACTTTGGACATGTGTCTGTGCAACATATTGTTTAAGTGGCAACCTGGCATTGCAGCGGGAACATGGCTTCCAGGAAGAAGTAGAACGAAGGAGGAAGTGCTGACTTACCCATTTTCTTGGTCGCCCACGGGGTCTTTTCTCTCCGCTCGCCTCGGCTTTCTGTAGAACAGACAAGGGTCAGGTTGAAGGGGTTTACAACTGCGCCTGCATGTTTAACCTTTAGCAGTGACCATCATTCATCTCTACTCCTCTCTATTTCTAGTTAAGTTCTCTCCTACCTTTGTTTCTGTTCCGACCCACCCACCCACCTACCTACCTACCTACCTATCTACCTACTAACCTAATCAACAATCCACCCATCCACTTATTGACCAACCTACCTACCTTTTTAAGTAGGGTTCAACTTGTTTGAGACAGGGGCTAGTACTACACATTAGAATGAGTATTACAAAGGGCTAACAGGACCTGTTTAATATAAACTGCCGCTTTAAGAAAACTGTGTGGATTACATCTTAGTACAATATAGTAGTAGTATCCCCACGTGAAGAGACTGCTCAATCATGATAATAAAATTAATTGTAGAACATGCCCCACATTTTAGAATATGCCTGACAGTCGGCTTAAGCCGTCATTGCGGGCGCACATGTGCCTGCAGGCATAGTGCTGGTGACCCTGGTTTTAAACGAAGCTGCATCGAATCATCTAGCTTTTGGTCTACTACTTTTAGTCTGCTTTTGGCCATTATACAAATACAATACAAAGCTGTATTGGAGGAATTGAAAGAAATGACCATTTGCCTTTGAAACGTAATGTGGTAATTCGGTGAAAAAAACATGCATGGCACTTTGACGTTGGACGGCGATATGGTTCTCATTTACAGGACGACTGTATCAGTAACTTGCAGGGGACTTCCCCACTGGTCACTTGTATGTCAGACGTTCTCTCAGCCCACCACTCATATCTACTCTCAATTACAGCACAACAAAAGTTTACTTGCTGGATAAAGAGTAATATTTCACCCGTAGAATTATATGCTATTCAAGTTGAAACAAGGAGCTCACTATCGACAGGGCGACCTGGCAGGTAAGAGGGCTGACAAACAGTTGCACAGGGATGTAACGCCTCTTCTCCCCACCCACGGATGAAAGACGCAAGTGAGAGAATTAGGACAGGTCCACCCACTCTGTGACACACACGCTATGATGATCCGGGCTATTCACAGTGCACTCCAACAGCTGTTCGCTAAACAGGTGCACGAAGATCCACATCGGGCTGACTAGGTGACAATTTCTATGAGTGACACGTGCTTGATTTTCGGGGTGATTCGAAAAAGATTTCAAGGATGACATTTGTTCTAACTCTTCTAGAGGGACTTCTGGGGGGTGGCATGGCTCAGGAGGTCCAGTGGCTATCTTAATGCCAGATGGTTGCTTGTTCTCTACCTCAACAAATAAGGATCATAGCTACAGTAGGAAGCAATTTAGCTTAATTTTGCAAAATGGAAAAAGAACGGCTACATATCTTTCCATGAATCAATATCAAAGAAGGAATTTAATATCTGCATGGGGAGCGCATTTTACTTGAGTAAAATATTGACTATATCCACTGACATGCTCACATTCAGTCAAGTTGATTTGTATCATGAATTTGCTGTATTCGCTTGTTTCCTTAATGGCACTTATTTTCAGATGTTCTGGCAAAATTGCTATTTAAGTCACATTACGACTTTTCTAAATGGTGATAATGCCTGCACATTTTGCTCCTTTTGCGCACTCTCAGTTTGCTCATAAAACTGCCATGCATATGCACAATGCATTTGAAAGCCGTATTTCCGAAACAGATGTTAAGTGAGTCGACACTGGACTTCCTTTGATTAAAGATTGAAGATCATAGTGGATTTTTGCAGTTTGTGGTCATTTCATTCCCAGTTCATACACACTCGTAAGAGTAGTATAATAACTGCAGAAAAAACTGCAGAAAAATAACAGAACCGCAAGCATGTGTAAACTTGATTCATTGCAATGAACTATAGACACTCAGAGATTCATTGTAACTGACACTCAAATGTATCTTCAATGGTCCGCATTTATTCATATTTCAAATGAACTAGTAGAATGTCATTATTGTGCTTGCATTGTATCAAAATAGGTGAAATAGCTGGAGAACTGATCTGTACAAAAAGCCATCTTCTGTCCCCTCACTCACAAAGGTTTGCGCAGAAATCAATTTTGACACTGGAATGAAACGGCAGTCTCCAATCTTGCGGGCGTGAAACAAACACATATCGCGGAGTCGTATTTGCATATAAAGCACCTTATTGTAAGACTGTCTTGTTATCGCCATATCCTAAGAGACAAATTGTCCCCTCTGAAGCCGCGTCCTCCGTCCTCCCTTTATTTTTGTAATTTGAATACAGAGAGAAACGCACGCAGCGTGTGAAGACTGACAAGACAGATACACTTGACGTGATGGATCTAGTTACTGTTAAGATCCTGTGATTAGGAAAGCAGTGCTGACAGGGGGTGTTCTATCGTTTTCAAAACAAACTCAATCATGAAGGAGGAGCTGATCATCATGGAGGGAGCAGCAGCAGCGGTTAGGATTCCAATAACAAATAAGAGATATTTCCCATTATCATCACAGCCTGGTTTATAAATAATTTGTCAGTTCATACATGCACTTGTCCATTAAATAATGTGAACATAGCATTTACATATTCATCAACTTTGTTAGGTTGTAGTTTTCACCGGCGCAAATGTGCATTAGTAGGTACTATGTCCTCTTCTGTCTCAAGCAGGAGGCCTTCCCAAAAATTCCAGTAGAGCTTAACAATTGGATGTTTCGTGGTAATTGCAGAGATGAGATCCTCTCGACTTGTCTGCACAACAGCCACTCTCAATAATTCATTGGATAATAAGTACTATCTCGACTGGCTGGCTCTGGTTGGCAGCGACTATGCTGAAACCTTAGTCAGATTGCTTAGCTGCTATGAATTTTGCAAACGATGACCAACAAAAGGCACGGATCAGAGGTACGGTAGTGGTGGGGTGTTAGATATTTGGCTCCGTAAACAAAACCGATCTCGCTCTACCCTTGACACTGTGTCTCTGTCACATGGCAGATAGCGGAATGTCTCGACACCTAGACTTGCAGAACCAACAGGCACCTGAATGCACTAAAAGTGAGACAACCATGCCCACACATGCTGATGGATTTGGAGACAACCCTCTGTGTGGGCCGTCAATATTGTGCAAACCAGGAATTTCCCGAACCCATAGTCCCTATGCAACCTGTGATTTGATTTGAAAGGGAAAATGATGGTTTCAATGGCCTGTCTTTTCAATGAATTTCTTTCCACTGAACCAACTGATCAATGCTGTATTCACCTTGAAGCCTAAATGTCACAAAACATTGATGGACTCATCTGAATGCACCTGAAAACATCCTGATCTAAAATCAGCTAGATTGCCCAAAGTTGAGACGTTATCTTCCAAGTCAGGCCACACAGAGTTCATTAGTTTAGACTTTTAAGCTTAGATCTTGCTTAATCAGTGATTTAACCTGTTTGTTACTGATGTTTTCGACACAAACCTGGTAACTCGGTTGTGCTAGGAGGCCTTATTAACTAGGTCGTCTCTCCATAACAGGTACTGTAGTTGTGCCAGTCTTGCTTTTAATGCAAATGACCATATTCATCAATGAATTCCAATCTAACAGCTGTTGTAGACATTAATGAAATACAAGAAATGGTAAAACAGAGATGGACAATTTCTAGTCTCATCATCAGGGAGGAAGTGGTACACCCGAAATGCCTGCTGTTGTAGGAATGACTGGCAGTTGTGGCTGAGATATCATGATACAGGGCATTGAATCTTAATATTCACACAGAGCTGTACTCTGATGGAGATGATGCGTAAGAAATCCAGTAAAAACCTGCCCTGTGACAAAATCGTTCAGTTGTTCCTGCTGCCCCCTGCTGCCGACTGACAATGGACATTAGTTCCAGAGTCAGTGATGGATTTACAGTATTACACACATGCATTGCACAGTTACTTACAAACAAACATGTAGATGTGTGAGCCAAATGCTACTCTTTGAAACTCTAAATCCTCATACATAATTCAATTGCCAGATGCCAGATGAATATTGTTTGCAAGTACCACGCTGCACGTTGAGATGTCTTGATTTCACACAGCAATGTCGTCAGACTCATGATTCTGCTGAATAACGAATCTGTGCGCTGTAATCCAGGTGTCTGTTTAAGATATTGCATTTTTAATGTGACTTTAATGGTCGGAAAGACAAAACCCTGATCAATTAATCATCAGTATGTGTGAATGTTTGTCTGTCTGAGCTCCACTCTGACCCAAAAACATCTAATACAAACACTTCACCATCTCTGACTTTTGTGACTTTGAGCTATAATCCTTTGCTTAGATAATAATAATAATAATGATATAAAGAGCCACGCAGAGTGTGCGATATAATCTTAATAACATCTTTATTCACTCTCCAGCCAGTGATCTTCATTCATATTACTGGAGCAAGACATATTCAAATCTAAGAAATACGGGATACTACGAAAGCCAATGTATAGGACACAGGTTCAAATGAATAGGGTACAGTTCAGCAAAAAAAGTAGTCTTTGAGATAGGGTGCTGTAAAACTAGGTCACTGACATTGTTTTTGTGTAAGTTGGAGCATTCTGGAGATATTTGACGTTCACTTACCAGGTCCACAGACCTTTGAATGGACCCTTAGGGAATCCTACACTAAACGTGTGGAAAAGCCTTTAAAGCTACCCAACATAAAGTTATATAGAAATTCCTTCACTGTCTCAGAGTGTTTTCCTGTGACATTTACCATGAAATACCCTGAAATTCCTGCACATTATCCATGAAATAGTTGAATGAATGTTGCAGAGACACATGTGCTGGTTGTAACGAAAACATTGCAAATATAGAATTGATTTTTCATGACAATATATTATCAATGTGGTGTAAAAGATTTCTATGCTATGAATCTGGAAGACGGGAAATCAGTTGTTGGATGACATGAGATGAAGGACAAAAACAGCAACATCCTGTCTTTGTACTACTGAGGTAGTAGTTCTACGATTCAATGGTCGATTTAAGAACCATGGTATTTTGAAATTGAGCTATCTAGAATGCTGGTTGTAAAAGACTAACCTGTGTGGACATACTTGCCTGGAAGAGTCACAAACCTTTGCTGAAATTTGTGAAATATACCACCTCCGATAAATGACAATGATGATTATTTAATTATAGCTGTTCCATCTTTACAACATGTGGACCCCTGAGTCTGTGCACACTTGAGTATGAATATCACCTCACTGTGTAAAATGTCACATTATAATACCTAAACGAAGAAAAACTTTTCTGAACTACAGTCAAGGTGAGCTGTACAACAGGATGTGTGTCAGAGGTTAGCCGAGAGATTGATGGTGGGAGGGGAAGTGAACTTTTAAGCGTGTACGTTAAAGGTGCTTGCTGAAGCAGGGCTCCTTTCATCTTGAAAGATTGATATGTTCAGTGTTTATCATAAGCAAGCCAGATGAGATGAGACTGGATTATAGCTGGAGCAGAGTGGTTCACTTTTCAAAGAAGCATTGGGAATGTTTACAGTGGTTGGTAGTGGCAGGGAGCGCAGAGACCGCTGTCATCAGTGTGCTAACACAGTTTCATCCGGCTCGCCAATGAAGCCTCGGCCACTCACATCATCCATATCCGGGCCCACATACAAGCGAGAGCCACAAATAATTTCTCTGCAGCAAAGTTTTTTTTTCCCCTCACATTCATCCATCCTTTGTCTGATTTTATTTTTGTTGGTTGCTGCAAGTTTCTATCTGCACTTCAGCATACATGCAGTGGCACGTTTGCTCTGTGCATTCATAGGCTTGAAGTCATCTTAAAGCCCTGGCACATTGCAGGATGGTATTCATTGACTGAGATATTCAGCAATGCCTTTACAGTACCATCAATCCTCTCTTAAGGCATGGCTGCATCTGTCAACTGAGATTGAAAAATGCTTGCAATGTCTTTATTGTATTTTTTTGAACAAACAGCTTAACGGATGAGTCAGGTTTGCACCGTTTCATTTATTGCTGCACCTGACAAGGAGTTTAGCTTTTTCTCGACACTTGTCAATTTCAAAATCACACTAACCTGAGCAAATGCACACACAAAAAGAATCATTCCCTTCCTGCGATTTCATTTATAGAACTCAGGAAACAGCAACATGACAAAGCTCTCAGGACACTACACGTCCGTAACATTGAGAAAACCTAGATGGACTCATACTTAATGGATCCCGGGAAAAAATTAAGAAATTCTTAATGTCAAAGCCTCAACTATGATGTTATTGGCCACAGGCTCTGACAAAACTGACAACAATTTGAGTGGCGTTTAAAGGAAATCTAAATATTTGTGGTCCATACTTAAAAAAAGATTGCCTATTCTGCATATCCAGCAATGAGGAATAGGCATACATACTGTATATCTTACCATATACAGGTAAGATATGGAAGCTAGTGGGAATAACGGCTCAGCTGAACATCATCACCACTCAGACAAAACATTTGTTAGGACTTCACTAATTCTGCAAACACACAAAACTGAACAACAGAAACTTTGAAACTTGGTGCAACAATTCTACCATCACCTAGAAGACATGTAGTACAGTAGTAGTAAAAGTAACAACGCCTCTTTGACCACTGGTATGAGCACACTTGAATCTTGATGCAACCTGCTGTGATTCATTGATGAAAGCAGCTCCCAAGGACACCTTTAGGGGCACACTGTTGTCAAACACAATCCTAGACTGTTCCAGCTGCTGAGCTACTTTGCAACGAAGTTCAATCTGAGAATCTGGATGTCACTGTTTGATTTGCAATTAATTCAGACGGTTGTTGCTGTGCATTTCCACTGCACAAACTCAAATTAGTCATCCATACGCTGTTATAGATAAGGTTAAGTTGAACCTCGAGGTGTGTGTGTGCGTGTACGTGTGTGTGTACGTGTGTGTCTGTGCCACGGTGAGTGAGTGTGTGTGTGTGTGCGTGCGAGTGTGAAACAGGTGCTCCAGCTCCTCACCTTCTGTGCTGCCTTGGAAGGGCCCTTGTTCTTACTTCCTTTGGGGCGGCCCCTTGGTCGCTTGGGGACAGGCTCTCCGCTGGGCTCCTGGAAAAGTTTGGGGAGGGGTGGGGGGCATTACATGAGTGTTGAGGACAGGACACAAAGGTTTAGACAACCCCCCCAAAGCCCCCACCCATTGCAGCACACGCACACACACACACACATCTACATGTACATGTACTCTCTCTCTAACCCTGTCTGAGGAAACTGGGTCCCTTTCAACAATGTCCTCATTTACTGGTGGTCTCCCATTTGCTTTATGAGTCAAGACCAAAAGAGGGACAAAGGTTGTGTGTGTGAGTGTGTATCTGTGTGTCAGAGAGAGAGAGAGAGAAAGAGACATAGACAGGGAGACGGAGTTTGACTAATTATTCAATTCGAAGTGTGTGGTCATAAATTACTCATTGAATTTACTAAGCAGCCATGCTCAATATGTATTCCTAATTTTGGTGTTCAAAATATTCAATAAATTCCTAGAAAACTGCAGAATCATTGTTTTGGTTGACAAATGTATTCTCTAAGTCCTCAGCTTCAATGACGTAATTGTAAATGCAAATATTAGATGTGGACACTATAATATGCTAGCTTGGGGAGTTATTAAAATTTGTGACCTTATTGGCTTTTTCCAGTTTATATCATCTATGTCAAGTTATGATGTTCATAACTACGGCCCATGTTTGTCTTCGTGTTGCTACGGTCCGAATTTGAAATAAACAACTTAACTTAAAACCTGGTATGTGTTAAATGTCCACAACAATGGGACCCCCCCCCACCCCATTTGCCGCAAACAGATACCAACCACCAGGTAATTCTCGGATGCGTTCAAATGTCCAGCATTAGCAACTCATCGCGCCGGTTCACCTCTGTTGTTCTAAAAATGTAGTAATTTCATTGGTTTACTTCGATAATTGTCCGGTGACAGACAGTGAGAAGTTAAGGGAGGTACGCGGGCAAAGGATGTAAACAGGCACATAAAGATGGAAATGGGTGAAAAAGTGCAGTTGAAAGAAGCAACGTGTGTTCGTGAGGCGTTCATGTCCTTGTTCGTTCCACAATCCCTAAGTCACGGAGCCAGACTCACTTTAGGGGGCTTCCTCGGTCTCCCCGGTCTCCTCTTCTGCGGCTCGGGGGCCCCCGCTGGCTCCTGGGAGCCGGAGCTTTCGCCAGCCTCTTCCCCGCGTCCGCTCATGGTTCCCGGCGCGGCAACTCCTCCGTTCTCCCGGCGGACAGAAACACACAAGAGGCTAAAAAAAACTGAGGCGGGAAAAAAGACCGGTTGCGGTTGGTCTTTAAAAAAACGCACTTCAGGTGTCCTCAAGTGCTGGAACCGAGATTTTTCTTTTTCTTTTTTGTTTTTTGTACAGCCGTTAACAGAGGCAGGGGAGCGGCGGAAAGTTTGGCGCTACGCTAAGCTGCAGCAACACCGGGGAACGGCGGAGCTCCACACGCCGAGCAGCGGCGACTCAAAGTAGGCGAGAGCGCGGGCAGCACAGCGCGGGACCGGGCGGGACCGTGCGGGAGGAGCGAGGCGGGACTGCGGCACGGCGCGGCGCGACTCGGCTGGGAAATGTGGGCATAATAACTACATCCACGA